>CM061141.1:148613289-148631336 GCA_030789695.1 Scilla litardierei
TTCCATGTGTCGCAGCTTCGTCGATACATTAGCGATCCATCTCACGCTGTGGATTTCTCGGAGATTACCGTTCACCCTAATATGACGTATGACCAGCAGCCAGTGCAGGTTCTGGACAGGCGTCAGAAGTCACTTCGGAACAAGGTTTTCAATCTTGTGAGGGTGATGTGGCGACACGGCTCGCCTGGGGAGTCTACTTGGGAGAATGAGGATGAGATGCGAGAGCGCTACCCACTTTTGTTTTCGGACACGTGAGTGTTGGGAAATTCCGAGGACGGAATTTTTCTTAAGTTGGGGAGGATGTAACGACTGGTTTTCATGTATCTAGATTTATTATATTATATTATATGTTTTGGTGGATTTTCTCCTCATGTGTGGTTTTCGTCTCCGTAGCTTTCATTTTCGATCGTTTCGTCGTGATTTTCTAGCTTCTTCCGTTGATCGTCGATTTTGGAGTAAGTCATTCGTGACGGGCTTCATATCGGTCATATCTTATTGTTAGATCAAGCCTAGGAGTCTTAGGAATCGATCCCGGAGCTTCGCGCTCCATTTCCGAACTTTCTGTGCACGTTAGCCGGTGCAAGAAGAGGAACCGACCGACTAGATGACGATTTAGTAGGTCGGCAAACCTTCATGGACCGACTAGTGGGCTTTGTAAATTTCTCAGGAGTTACTGTTTATCGTTAGTCGGTCTAAGAACGTTCGTCGACCGACTAGGTTGCAAACTAGTCGGTCAGCAAATGTTCTTTAATCGACTAGCTCTATGATCATTTTTGATACCAAGTACTGTTCATTCTTAGTCGGTCTAAGAACGTTCATCGACCGACTAGATTCGAAACTAGTCGGTCAGTAGTTGTTCTTTGACCGACTAAATCTAAATCCTATTTTTGTACAGGAGTTACTGTTTGGACTTAGTCGGTCTGCATTGGTCAACCGACCGACTAGTTCACAAACTAGTCGGCTAGTGGTTGCTCTTTGACCGACTAATCAGTGTCGAAACCCTAATTTCTGGGCAGCCGCCAGGTCATTTTCTATAAATACCCCACTTCGTTTCTTTTCTTTCTTTCTCTTCCCCTGGCCTCTTTCCTTCCCCCTTGACCTCTGATCTTCCCCAACCTTCCTCTAGCCTTCCTCCTTCATCTAGAGCTCCTCCCCCTCTCCATTTTGCCCAACCACCATGCCCTAGGTCATCTCCAACCCCCAAAAAAACCCCAAAACCCCATTTCTCCAGATTTTCCCCATCCATTCCAGATCTGAACCCTAGGTTCCCCGGATCGTTTCTTCCGTTGCCGTGCTTGCCCGGCATCATTCTTCCGCTTCCGATACGGTAATAACTCGATCTCTTAATGTTTTCATAACCCAATGTGTTTTTGTGAAACCCTAATAAAACTAGGTTGGATGTTGTTTTAATGTTGTTTTGCCTTGGCAGCGATCTCATCGCCGTAGTTAGCGTTTGTGTGACGGCCTCGTTGATCGTCATTCTCGGTGCTAGGCAAGTGAACCTTGTATCTCTTGATTTGGGCCATGTCTTAGGCCATTTCCTTGCTTTAGCGTAAAAGAGACTAGACGGTGAAAGGATAGCCGTCTAGACGCCATTGACCTAGCTTGACAACGAAGCTTGGTCCGTCACCTTCATCATGCTTGTATGTCACGTTTAATTTCAATTAACGGTACGCGTAATAACTGTTCATGACATTCATGCATCTTTAACTGCCATGTTTAATTTAAATTAACGGTACGCGAATATCTGCTCATGTCATTGCATGCTTGAACACTCATCGTGATTGCGTAGCATCGCTACATACTAGTGCTACTTGTTCCGGCTAGGCACCCGTATTGCGGGCACAACCCTAGGCCAATTAAAAATCTGGCTCGTGGTCCAGAAAACGAGCTAAATACAGCCTGCGGGCAATAGGGCACTCGCCTGTGTGTGAGTGATCCCTTGTACTTGAATACAGCCTGCGGGCAATAGGGCGCTCACATGTGTGTGTGAGATCCCTTGTATTTGTTACTTGACAATACATGTCACACCTACCAATTGTTACTTGCTACTTGTACTTCACTTGTTATTTCCATACAATACTTTCCATGCCATGCACCATACTTTAACTGCTAGGTTGTTAGTTTACTTTTCTTTCAGTTTCCTTGCACAAGTCTTCCGACTTGCTGACATGTGCCCCTTTTCTCTTTTGGGTGACACATGTTAGATCCCGAGCTTGAGTTTGTCGCTGAGGACATGGTGGTTGCTGACGCTGAGTCAGAGCCTGCATTGATCGAGGACTTCGTGGACACTGGAGATCAGTCTTAGTGTCCTCGTAGAGCTTTCCCTTTTGCTTTAGACTGCTTTTAGTTATCGGTGCGTAGCACTCATACTTTGTTGGTGTTTGTTGTGTTGGCCGTGTGTTAGGCCTTTAGACTCTTTCTTTTAGCCTGGTGGCTTTTCTGGATATTGAACTTATTTTTAATGTTGGACAAATTCTGAGGCTTGAGATTTTATTTCTGTCTCTCCTTGTGTTATTATTGTTGTTCCGTTTGTGGTTATAGGGACCTGCTTATGTTTTATTGACGCTTATCGGGTTTGGGGCTTCACAGCTCCACTCTTGTGCAGACCTTTCACGTCTCGCCTCCATTTTAGGGAAGCGGGTCGTGACAAGTGTAACGACTGGTTTTTCATGTATGGATTTTATTATATATATATATATATATATATATATATATATGGTTGCTTCTTCTTGATTGTGATTTCCATTTCCGTCTCCGTAGTTTTCATTTTCGTTCGTTTCGTCGTGATTCTCTAGATTCTTCCGTCGGTCGCCGTGTTTGAAGTAAGTCATTCGTGACGGGCTTCATATCGGTCATATCTTATTGTTAGATCAAGCCTAGGAGTCTTAGGAATCGAGCCCGGAGCTTCGTGCTCCATTTCAGAACTTTTGGTGCACGTTAGCCGGTATAAGAAGGGGCACCGACCGACTAGATGACGATCCAGTCGGTCGGAAAACCTTCTTGAACCGACTAGTGAGCTTTGTTAAATGTTCAGGAGTTACTGTTTGTCGTTAGTCGGTCTAAGAACGTTGGTCGACCGACTAGGTTGCAAACTAGTCGGTCAACAATGCTTCTTTAACCGACTAACTCTTTAAATCATTTTGACACTAGTTACTGTTTCTTCTTAGTCGGTCTAAGTTCATCTTTCGACCGACTAGTTGTCAAACTAGTCGGTTAAGTTTTGTTCTTTGACCGACTAACTCGTAGTTCAGGTTTTCGTCTGGAGCTACTGTTTACACTTAGTCGGTCTGCGTTGTTCAACCGACCGACTAGTTCTCAAACTAGTCGGTCAACAGTTGTTCTTTGACCGACTAAGCAGTGCAGGAAACCCTAATCTTGCCCTAGCCGCCACCAAACTCTATAAATACCCCTCCAAACGTTTTCTTCTCCTCCCTCATGACCTAAAACCCTAATTTCTCCCCCATCGAGCCCACATCTTCCTCAAGCCATTGATCCTTCATCCCAAGCTTATCCTTCATCATCCAAACCCTCCCTTGTCACAACCCACCTTCCATCTTCCCCAAACCTTCATCAAACCCCCAAAATCCACATCAAAACCCATTTCTCCAGATTTTTCCCTCATTTCCAGATCTGAGCCGGATCGTTCTTCCGTTGCCGTGGTTGCTCGGCATCGTTCCTTCGCTTCTTCACGGTAATACTCGATTCCTTTAGTTTAAGCATAACCCACATTGACATTGTGAAACCCTAATAAAATGGATTATTAGATGATTAGGGTTCTAATAAGAAACCAATTTAGAATCATTGTGCTAATGATTGTTTTGCCATAACAGTGATCCATTTCGTAGTTAGCTTGTGTGACGATCTTCATTGCTCGTCAATCCCGGTATCAGGCAAGTGAAACTTGCATATCTTGATTTGGGCCATGTCTTAGGCCATTACCTTGCTTTAGCGTAAAAGAGACTAGACGGTGAAAGGATAGCCGTCTAGACGCCCTTTGACCTAGCTTGACAACGAAGCTTGGTCCGTCACCCTCATCATGCTTGTATGTCACGTTTACTTTCAATTAATGGTACGCGTATTAATTGTTCATGTCATCCATGCATCCTTAACTGCTATTGCATTCTAACTGCCATGTTTAGTTTAAATTAACGGTACGCGAATATGTTCATGTCATTGCATTTTGCCTGTCACGTTTAAATACAATTAACGGTACGCGAATATCTGCTCATGTCATTGCATGCTTGAATACTCATCATGATTGTGTAGCTTCACTACATACTTGTACTATTTGTTCCGGCTAGGCACCCACCTTGCGTGGGCACAATCCTATGTCAAATACACTTTCTGGCTCGTGTTCCAGAAGACGAGCTCAACACAGCCTGCGGGCAATAGGGCACTCGTTGAGTGATCCCTTGTACTTGATACTTGAACACAGCCTGCGGGCAATAGGGCACTCGTTGAGTGATCCCTTGTACTTTACTTGTTACTTGACATTACATGTCACAACAACCACTTGCTATTTGTACTTTACTTTACTTGTTACCACCTTACCTTACTTGCCATGCACCATACTTTAACTGCTAGGTTGCTAGTTTACCTTTCTTTCCGTTTCCTTGCACAAGTCTTCGACTTGCTGACATGTGCCCCTTTTCTCTTTTGGGTGACACATGTTAGAGCCCCAGCCTGAGATACTTGCTGAGGACGTGGTGTTCGCTGACGCTGAGTCAGAACCCGCGTTGATCGAGGACTTCGTTGACACTGGGGATCAGTCTTAGTGTCTTCATTTAGCTTCTTTTGTTAGACTGCTTAGTTATCGGTGCGTGGCACCTAGTTTGATACTCTGTTATGTTTGTGTTGTTTTGCTTGGCCTTGTTCTGGGCCTTAGACTCTTTCCTGTTAGCCTGGTGGCTTTTCTGTGATGTTGAATATTTTGTGGACAAACTTTGGGAGTGGTTATTTCATATCCGTCTCATTCTATTATTATTATTGTTGTTGTTCCTTTTGCGTTTACAGGGACCTGCTTATACTAAATTGACGCTTTTCAGGCGTGCAGCTTCACATCTCCACGCTTGAGCGGACCTTCTCACGTCTCGCCTCCATTTTAGGGAAGCGGGGCGTGACAACAAGCTTCCTTGTCTCGTCTGTATTGGGTCGTAGTGCCCAACTCGGGTTCAATCATTACGTTCTTTAGAGTTTCAAGCACTTCTTGCTCCTCTAGAACGTATTGTATCTTGATGGACCATAGTTTGTAATTATCACCGTTGAGTTTTTCACCTCTGTTTAACTCAGCGACGATATTATTTGAAGCGGAAGACATTTTACTTTTAAAATGCTGCAAAAAGACACAAAACCGAAGGTTTGATCAAAAACATTGCATTAAAAATTCTTAAAATACAATTCCCACTTGAAATGATAATAGAATATCACATTTGGATAGTTCGAATTTCAACTCCCACTTGGAATGATATTTATAATTTGATAAGTTACTTTCGAAAAATATTGAAGATGTTGCTATAGAATCGGAAAGGTTTCTACGATTCCAATCACCATCTAGAACAATCCTTCAATATTTCCCCCTCACTTATCAAACGATAGTACTCTTATAGTACTTCGCAGCGGAAAAGCGTTTTTGAAAACGTATTTTTCAAAACGTATGAAAAACGTATTTTTCAAAAATGTATATTTCAGTCCAGTACCCTTATGATACTAGCGAAATATTCGGCACTTCTTGGCCATTTGCCGGGGTTGTTCCGTATCCGTGCCAAGGTCGGATCCCCCTTGAGGGGATTTTTCTGCAAGCCATTATCGCCGGCTCCCGTATGGATCCAGGCGCTTCCCCCCGTATAGGAGAATTTTACCGCAGACGACTGTCGTTGGCCCCGTATGGGCTAGTCGGCATGTTCGTGTTACATCGACCAAGGCCTCTCGCCGAATTGGTCGACCAAAAATCCCGGATTGGTCGACCAATACCGACCGAGGATCTGGCACCCCCCCCTGGCCAGGGCCTCTGCCTTGGCTGAGGCTGACCAAGGGCCGGCCAGGGCCTCTGCCCTGGCCGAGGCCGGCCAGGGCCGGCCAGGGCACCGGCCCTGGCCTCTGCCAGGGCCGGTAATGTCCCTGGCCCCTGGCCAGGGCCGGCCAGGGCCCTGGCCTGAGGCCAGGGCACCGGCCCTGGCCTGAGGCCAGGGCACCGGCCCTGGCCTCTGCCAAGGCCGGTCAGGCCGGCCGGCCTGGCCCTGGCCTCTGCCAGGGCCGGCCGGCACTGGCAGAGGCCAGGGCGCCGGCCCTGGCCCCTGCCATGGCCGGCCTGGCCGGCCCCTGGCTCTGGCCGAGGCCGGCCAGGGCCCCCTGGCCTGGCCTCGGCCAGGCCTGGCCCTGGCCCCGGCCGTGGCCGGCCAGGGCCGGCCTGGCCAGTGCCGGCCATGGCCTAGCCATGGCCCTTTGGCCTTGGCCGGCCATGGCCCATATGGCCATGGCCGGCCACCCCCTTGCATGGGGTTGGCCGCACACCCCACCGGAGGGGTGGCCGTGGTGGTTATTGGCCGCAGCCAACCCCCTCCGCATGGGGAGGGGGTGCATTGCCTTCATAGCCCATTTGGCCATGGTGATCAAGCACCAAAATTCATCTTCCCCGATGGGAATAACTACCATCTTCTTCCTCGATGAAGCACTCGTTCGTCGATGAAGCACCCGTTCGTCGAGAAAGTAGTTATTCTCTAATGGTCGTGTGCCAAAATGAAGAAATAACTTACTTTAAAGTTCGTAAACTACACACTCCACATGAAGAGAGTTCACATTCCCCATGAATGGAGACTCAGCATCCATGAAGAGTGCGAGCTTGACGATATGAACGGTCGGTTCTTCCCGTCACGGAGAGTTCCTGCCATATCTGTAATGACAGAAGACCCTAACGTGAAAAGAACAACCGCTGCGTTCTTTCCGTCACGAAGCGTTCCTACCATATCCATAATGGTAGGATACCCATTCGTGAAAAAGACAACGCCTCGTTCATCGGTTCGACGGGGCGACGATTTGACCGGGGCGAACCCGTATGGCTCTGATACCAATGTAGGATCCTGACAAAACAAGGACGTTAGGATCGAATAATAAAGTCGAGACTTACGCTTGCGTACGTGGCACCGTAATCTCGGAACTTTGCCCTCGGATTCGCCACAACGGTCGATACTTCGTCACGGAGGATCGAAGCAGAGTTTCACCGCCTAAATCTCTAACTAGGAGAGGATTTTAATGGAAGGGAGAAGAAGAACATAAGATGCCTTATGCAAACTTATGGCATGGAAAGTGTTGAATGAATGCCTTACCCTTGGGTCCTATTTATAGGCTTTAGGGGTGGTTATTGTAGGAAATAACCAATTATAAGCTTAGTAGCCTATATTAGCACATTCATTTATCCTCTTCTTCATTCACTTATCAAGTGCCTTTATGCACTTATAAAGTGACTTTTTCCACTTATCGAGTGTTCCTTTTCACACGAGAAAAGGTTCCCTTCGTGCACGCTTTCGTGCACGCGACATCTGAGGTCCGTATACCTTCATACATCCCCTCATGGGTGTATTCATGTCGTCCATATCCAACAAAAACCCCCCCTCCGGGGGTGGCGACGGAAACCCCCCACCCCCCCCCCCCCCCCCCCGCCTGGGGGGGTCGGTGACCGGAAAACGCCCCCCCCCCCCCCTCCGGGGGGTGGCGACGGAACCCCCCGGCCTAGGGGGTCGGTGACTGAAAACACCCCCCCTCCGGGGGGCGGGGGACAGAAACCTCCCTTCGGGGGGGGAGTCGGGGAACCGAGAGGTTTTTTTTCGTTATTAGTTGTACAATAGTATTAGCAGATTTAAACAAGTCGAAAAATCAGCTATGTAAAATCTTTGCTAAAAAAAAGTTGTTTGTAGCTATCTACGAGATCAATGGATATTACCTCTAAATTAAAAATCTAGGGAAGATCGAAAAGCTAGAAGATCCGTAGAGAGAAAATTCCACGCTCCAAATACGCCCAAGAGGAAATCCGCAACGTACAGCCGCAACCAAAGATTCCTTCGCGCGTAACAAATTAGAGGAGCGTAACAAAGTAGGGGATATAATTTTCTGCGGGGAGAGAAGCTCAAAATTGAAGAGCCAAAAGTGCTGATAACGTGTTTGAGAATCGTTGGAAGAGAATTAACCATGGCAACAAACCATGGTGATATATTTATAAAAAATCATTTAGGCAACCCAAAAGACTAGGATACCAAAAGTCTCCACCACTTAATGTGGTGGAGTAAATGGGTGGATAAGTGGTGGGGAGGCCAAAGGCCTCCCCCCCCCACTCACAACACAAACCTATTATTATATCAGATCTTAACAAACCCCCATTATTATATATTAAATATGGTTATGGGTTTGATTTCGAATCTGAGGAATAATTCAAAGACGTTTTATAAATCTAAACCTATTTAAAATAAAATCCTAACAGTACCCCCTCGATTCTCCCTCACACCCCACGTTCTCTCTAACATACCCTATATACAACTCAGCCTCTTCTAATTTTTAAAACCCAAAACATCCACCATGGCTTCACGTGCCCCCTCCTATATTAAAACCCTATATAACTCTACACTATAAGCCTCTCCCCTACAGCAGCCACCCAAGCCCCCTAGGCCGTGCAAGACACCAAACCCAGTTCAAACCGTCGCCTGCCACCCTTCGGACGCCCGCGTGACCACCCAGCCCGCCTGACAATGCCGCTCCAGTCCTCTCCTCGACCTCCTAACCACCTTCAGCCCCAGCCTCTCATCTCCGGGCTGCACACAACCACCTCCATCCCCCGAGCAACCCAGCGCCCAGGCCTCTCACCGCTAGCCTGACAGCCCTACTCTCCCCTCAACTCGCAACAAACATTCCCACCGGCCACCTCCCAACAACTGCCGCATCAACCCGGCAGGCAACCCCTCTGCCCGACATCTCTCTCCCCTACAACAGCAGCAGACACCCCCGCAACCGCCCAACACTTCCTTAGGCTGCAACCTCATCCTCCCATTCTTCTCCCTTCCAACGCCCTATCTTCCTTCCGGCCAAGCACCCGACCTCCTGTTGGGGTTTTGGCGGACCCCCAGAGCTCGGATCCGTATCCGTCCAAAGTCGGACGGACCACGGAGGCACAAAAGCGCAGCGGAAAAACAGAAATCATATTTCTACACTAGCTAAACTATTTAGCTAGGCTCTGGGGAGCCAGAACCTAGCCCGATCTATGCCGACTTGGAGTGGGTCTGACCACTCCAAGAAGGATCTACACTAAGCGACTAATTAAAAACTACGCTAGAAAACGCTTAACCACATACCCGGAATCTTGGCCCTGGAGCAGGCAAGATGTACCGCACCGTCTTGAGAAGCTCCTCGTAGCCGAGCCGCGTTGACCCGATCTCCCTGAGCCGCCTCGCACCCTCGCACCGATCCGCCCGAGCCGCTTTCGCCTTCGAGCCGATCACACGTGGTAGAAAGTTTCACTTGAGAAGAAACCCGCGTCTTAGACGTCCGGATCAGATCCAAACCCCCTTCGTAGTCGTGCTAGGACTACTCCGGAGAATAAGAAAATAGAGAGAGAGATTAGTCGCGGATCGAGCTTGCTCTAAAAATCTGGAGCTACCCGATCGTTGACTGGTGTGTGTTTCAACGAGGAGAGTGCACCCCTATTTATATAGGGAGTGAGCACTCACCCTCTTGTTGCGGGCAATGTGGGACAATCCACATGAAGAGAAAAAATTGAATTAAGTCATTTGGCTTAATTTCAATTTTAAAGTTAGCCTTTCACAAAGTCAAACTTTAACTAATTAATTCTCCTCGCATACTAAACTTCAGACACCAAACAAGCTATCAATCAGAAAAGCTTGGAATGGTGAACGCGTAGGAACTGACGGTGACGAATTTCGACTTCGTTTGACCCCTCAAACAATTGCTCAAAGTTTAGCAATTTTCACAAAATTTGTAGCCGTCATTAGGGTTTTCAAAAAAAAACCTAATTGACTTAAGTTGCGGGCGCGCCCGCTAGACTTAGCGGGCGCGCCCGCCCAAGGGGGCAAGGGCGGGCCGCCCGCCCGCTGCAGCAGCGGGCGCCCGCCCGCTGCACACAGCGGGCCAGCGCCCGCTGCTGCAGCGGGTCACGCCCGTTTGCCTTTGCACATGGGCCTTTTTGGCCCAGTGGGTCTAACCCATTTCCCCTTGAACTCTTTCTGCGTTTCTGGGCTCGTTTGAGCTCCGATTTGGACGCGGTTTGAACCTGTGTTTAGACCGGGACGATCCCGTCATCCAGGTAACCTTTTCCAACAAGTTTGTTCCTACTAAATTCGTTGCAACTAATTTACAACACGTTTAGTCAAAGTTAGCATCTAATGCAACGTTGTGTCCCTATTGCTAATGCGACTAACTTTCACAACTCAGCTTGTGAATATCATCAAATGATATTTCTCTCTATTCTATATTCCTATTACTAAGACACGAATACTACTCGGTGTGAGACCCTACAGCCTGACCTTACTACAGGTTGGGGCTCGAAACCCCTAGACGACGGTCACTACGAGCAGTAGCTGTCGTCCCTGTTTCAGAGTCATCATAACGTGATCGACCCTTTGACAAAAGTGTCATAGGGTTTGCATTGGCTGTGCCAGAGATGAATTCCGTTAGCTAAAATCCCTTCGTCAAGACTGTGTTTGATGTTGGCCTAGGGTATGGTTTTCTGTCAACCCTATTAGACAACATTGGTCAGTATACGGCAGTCTTTATTGTATACACGTTGTACAACTTGCAACGTACCCCGGCCGAGGATTAACATAAAGACCGTACTGAGCCTATAACACTAACTTCCCTTTAATGGAAGTGACGAATCCCATCTTAGTCACTTACTCACCTAGAGAGCTTCTGGTGCAACCCAACCTAAGATCTTTCATCAGGACTGGTCCTCGAAGCTAGATCATGGGTCTAAGCTACACCGTCCGTTCACAGGTTTATACAGATGACTTCAGGTCTTAAGGATCAACTAACCTATCATCACCCTAGAGTTATTAAAGACAGTTCATTAAAGTTAACCATTTAATAACTCTAACTTGGTCGTTCAGTGAACTCATTCTCCAATGAGCACCTGTGTCTCGTCTCCGACTTCAGCAAGTCGAATGACTATGAGATCATCATTACCCGAAGGTAAGACGAAGACACAGTGATCTATCCGATGTGTCGATATCCAGTTCTCGACACATCTACGATCACGAACCGTTTTAGACTTACGTTTCTATTCGGTCTCTTACTTACTCATAATCGAGATCTCATCTAGATATGTAAGGACCTAAGTCTAAGTCTATGGATATTATCTAAGTATATTAATACAAATGATTTATACTTAGAATAATACGTACCATATACGGTATGAACAAGACGTATAATCAAGATAAATTGCCTTATGGGCACATATCTTCCTACATCTCCCACTTGCACTTAGGCTATTTATCTCGGTATCTCATGCCGTTATAGCATATCAGTCACTTTGACATTTGATATGGCAAACCTAAGAGTGGTTCTACTAATAAGTATCTACAACGAATTTTAATGGGTTGAAATTACATCTCTTGATCACACAGGGTTGATCCTTTGGAAAAATGATCTGGATCAATTTTCCTAACTTTGTATAGCTAACAGTTGGCTTATACGATTTAGATGTGGGGTCTAACATTTCCGTAAGTCAGTTCTAGCTCACTTCACTTTATTGTGTCAATATGTCAATTACATATTTGACACCCTAAGTCTATATATATATACTATTAAATCAAAACAATTTTGACTTAATGATTTATATAGAAGATTCATTAAAGTGAAAAATCCTTTTTACTTAGTCCGAAAAACGGAACTAAGTATATTAATACGCTCCCACTGACTTTAAGAATTACCTGGTCAAATTTCTTCAACATAATATCTAAATCATATTTAGATTTATGAGTAAAATAACCATTTGGTAAGTGCCTTAGATGGAATGTACAAGTGTCAGATTTGGTTTGACGAATGAGTCAAGTCAAGATCATTTTAAGGAATCTTGACATTGACTCGTTCAATCAAAACGTTCTACACTGTACAAATTCCTTTAACCACATTTAGTATTAACTCTTTTAATAACTAAATGCAGATAATCACGAGTTAATCTTGATTTGCGTATTGTTGTGATCGCACACAATTTATATGTCCACTGGAACTTATACTTAACTACTGATTGACTTCAGATATTTAGTCAGCTTCAAAAACAATATTATCAAAGCTATACACCATTATTCGAAAATATACGCAACCATCACAAACAAGTCACATCCACAGAATTTTAAGCCAATTCAATTTCAATTGCAACAACCGAGACATCCATTCCAAAACAACGGGTTCATAAAAGGAACCTTAATTTGTTTATCAAAAATAAACCTTGAGTGCAAAGCACTCATTCATTGTTTTCGATCCTTAAAGATGATACATTTTATTCAAATAAGAAAAATATCATCTCCATCACGATCATCGTCTCCAGAAGTCTTTGAGCGGTCCCAGCAGCAACTGTTGCTTTGATTGCCGACCGATCTCCGTACTTCTCCAATTCTTATCAGCCACCTGTATACAGTACACAGATGTATATAAGTATCTCATACTATATGAATGGAAATAATTGCATTTAATTGAATTTTAATTTGTACCTGAGGTAGAGGCATCAGTATGCCCCTTCTTCTTCTCTGCAAGATAGATCTTGCAGTTCCTCTTCCAGTGGCCAATCTTGTGGCAATGGAAGCACTCAGATTTCGACGGGGCCCCTTTGTTCTTCTTCTTCCCATTCTTAGCCTTCGCAGGTTGTGGGACCTGCCTCTTCTTTCCTTTGCCTTTCGGCTGGTCGGAAGTAGCAGAGCCAACAACCAGTGCAGCCGGCTTCTTATGAATCTCCTCAAACTGCCGGAGCATATTGAGGAGACCCGGAAGATCCGTCTCAAGGCTGTTCATTATAAAGCCAGTTATAAAAGGCTTGAAATCGGGAGTCAAAGACTTTAGGATAATGTCCGTGGACATCTCATTGTCCAGGACAAATCCTAACTGGGCGGCGTCCTCCACGTACCCGATCATCTTGATAACATGATCTTGTACGGGTTCCGTCCCCATCTTGGTGCCCCAGAGGTTGCTAGTGGCCTCGAACTTGGCAGCTCTTGATCGCTTGCCATACAACTCTTGTGCGTTGAGGAGCATGCTTTGAACATCCATATGTTCATGCTTCCTCTGCAACTCGTTGGTCATCGAAGCCAGAGTAAGGCACCTGGCCTTCTCTGCATCCCTCTGGTACAATTTGTAGGCTTCTTTTTCCTCGTGGGTCGAATCTTCATCCGGCTTATCTGGAGCGTCCTCGAACAGTACGTATCCTATTCCGGCTAGGGAAAGGACCAACTTGATGTTCCTAAGCCAGTCTTTGTAGTTCGTTCCATCCAGCACGTTCTTTTCTACCATGTATTTTAGACCTGAGTCCATTCTGCATTTTATAGATACTTTAGTTAGCATATGTTCGTAGTATAGTTTTAATGGTTTTAATAAAACTATATTCTCCCATTAAATTTATTTAAAGCCATAATAATAAACAATTTATTATAAAATAATATTTGTGAGAGAGGGATCCGACTACCCTGAGTCTGACAACCTTGAGTGTATCTCAACAAGTTGTCCGACTCTGCAGTCGGTAGACGAACTCGTCGTCAATCATATTTACTATGATTCCCTATCGATTTTTACCCCTAGTCATTTGTGATCATGAGTGTGCTCAACCGGATCACAATGGCTAGCCTAGTCGGACCCTTGTTTTCGTGTCTAGCCTGACTTGCCCCTTTGCTCGGTGTATGCACGACGCGCCGGTTTGGGTCAGGTCTTAGACTACATTCTTGGTTAGACTTACGCCGAAGCTCGAGGGATGAGACAACGGTTTCAGTCAGGTTAAGATGTCAATCAAGAAATCGGTTTCTATAAGATTGACATGTCACGGCTTGAGTGTAGCTCAACAACCGGAACATGTTTCTTACAGTTGCCAACTCCTAAAACAAGGAGGGCTACGATTTATCTTGAACAAGATTATTATCGTATTGACTTAGGTATAGTCGATGGACTTACATAGTCATGAATCGACTCCTTGCGGTCCAGCGGACGCGGCCAGGGAATTGACTAAGCCAGGACCACTTGTTACCCAGTCTAGCTAGGTTGGTCCAAAAACTTTAGCCAAGCACATTGACCGACATCATGATCCATTGAAGGAGTTGTCATCAATCTTATGTTTTCCAAACAACTAAATGTCTTTTAATTAAAAGAACTAGTTAATCCTTATCAACTAGTGGATCCTAAAATTCAAAATTTTTCAGATTGGTTGAACATCTTTTATTAAGTCCTTATCAACTATAAGGTTCTACGTTCAACTTACTACCCCAATCTTATTAGGATTTTAATAAAACAATTCAACATTTTGTCTTTTATGAAAATCATTATTTAAACATTTTAATGAAATGATTTACAAACAAAGGGACTACCCTAATCAGGTATTAGGTTCGATGTTGTTTTGTTTTATCAAACATAGCATGTCACTATCATGTTTTAATGGCTAACCTAACAAGGTTTACAAGTCCATGAAACAACTAATTTATCAACATAAATAAAATGTTCATTTTATGACATACATGAGCATTTGCAAGTTCTAAAATTATCTACATAATTAAAACATGCAAATCTGAATTTTAACACTTAAAATTAAAGATTAAAATTTAAAGCCTTCATAAAAAATTTTATCGCATAAAACTAGGTCGTACAAAATTATCTAATAATTTTAAACCTAGGCCTTTAAAAAATTTTTAACCTTATTTCTAAAATTAAAATATCACATAAAAATTTTAGAAACATCTATGTAGTAAAAGAAATTAATTTATATTACATCTCATGAAATAAAATTATTTCTATTATTTACATATTTAAGACAATTTTAAAACTCTTTTAAAATCCTTTAGAAATCCTTTTTTGGAAGCTTTCAAATAAAGTTTAAAGATTTCTAACTTTTATGTAACTAAAGAAAAATTCTTAAATTTCAAAAATAAAATTTTTCTAAAGTTTACATAAACTTTAAACACTCTTTAAAATTTTTCATATCTCAAAAAAAAATTTTATACAGTATTTAAATGTTGGATACCTATTTAAAATTTATCGCATAAAGTAAATAGTCCAAAATAAAATTTCCGTGTTGCATAAACAATTTTTAAAACACGAAACAATTTTTAAAACTTTTTAACATTAAGCAAAAAAGTTTGTACATGAAAGCTAAGCATTTTTAACGATTTAAAAAGTCGCTATAGTAGATCTATAGCATAACCGTGGCTCTGATACCACTGTTGGGGTTTTGGCGGACCCCCAGAGCTCGGATCCGTATCCGTCCTAAGTCGGACGGACCACGGAGGCACAAAAGCGCAGCGGAAAAACAGAAATCATATTTCTACACTAGCTAAACTATTTAGCTAGGCTCTGGGGAGCCAGAACCTAGCCCGATCTATGCCGACTTGGAGTGGGTCTGACCACTCCAAGAAGGATCTACACTAAGCGACTAATTAAAAACTACGCTAGAAAACGCTTAACCACATAACCGGAATCTTGGCCCTGGAGCAGGCAAGATGTACCGCACCGTCTTGAGAAGCTCCTCGTAGCCGAGCCGCGTTGACCCGATCTCCCTGAGCCGCCTCGCACCCTCGCACCGATCCGCCCGAGTCGCTTTCGCCTTCGAGCCGATCACACGGGTAGAAAGTTTCACTTGAGAAGAAACCCGCGTCTTAGACGTCCGGATCAGATCCAAACCCCCTTCGTAGTCGTGCTAGGACTACTCCGGAGAATAAGAAAATAGAGAGAGAGATTAGTCGCGGATCGAGCTTGCTCTAAAAATCTGGAGCTACCCGATCGTTGACTGGTGTGTGTTTCAACGAGGAGAGTGCACCCCTATTTATATAGGGAGTGAGCACTCACCCTCTTGTTGCGGGCAATGTGGGACAATCCACATGAAGAGAAAAAATTGAATTAAGTCATTTGGCTTAATTTCAATTTTAAAGTTAGCCTTTCACAAAGTCAAACTTTAACTAATTAATTCTCCCCGCATACTAAACTTCAGACACCAAACAAGCTATCAATCAGAAAAGCTTGGAATGGTGAACGCGTAGGAACTGACGGTGACGAATTTCGACTTCGTTTGACCCCTCAAACAATTGCTCAAAGTTTAGCAATTTTCACAAAATTCGTAGCCGTCATTAGGGTTTTCAAAAAAAAAACCTAATTGACTTAAGTTGCGGGCGCGCCCGCTAGACTTAGCGGGCGCGCCCGTCCAAGGGGGCAAGGGCGGGCCGCCCGCCCGCTGCTGCAGCGGGCGCGGGCCCGCTGTAGCAGCGGGCCATGCCCGCTTGCAGCGGGCGCCGGCCCGCTGCGTGCAGCGGGCGCCGGCCCGCTGCGCAGCGGGCGCCCGCCTGCTGCACACAGCGGGCCAGCGCCCGCTGCTGCAGCGGGTCACGCCCGTTTGCCTTTGCACATGGGCCTTTTTGGCCCAGTGGGTCTAACCCATTTCCCCTTGAACTCTTTCTGCGTTTCTGGGCTCGTTTGAGCTCCGATTTGGACGCGGTTTGAACCTGTGTTTAGACCGGGACGATCCCGTCATCCAGGTAACCTTTTCCAACAAGTTTGTTCCTACTAAATTCGTTGCAACTAATTTACAACACGTTTAGTCAAAGTTAGCATCTAATGCAACGTTGTGTCCCTATTGCTAATGCGACTAACTTTCACAACTCAGCTTGTGAATATCATCAAATGATATTTCTCTCTATTCTATATTCCTATTACTAAGACACGAATACTACTCGGTGTGAGACCCTACAGCCTGACCTTACTACAGGTTGGGGCTCGAAACCCCTAGACGACGGTCACTACGAGCAGTAGCTGTCGTCCCTGTTTCAGAGTCATCATAACGTGATCGACCCTTTGACAAAAGTGTCATAGGGTTTGCATTGGCTGTGCCAGAGATGAATTCCGTTAGCTAAAATCCCTTCGTCAAGACTGTGTTTGATGTTGGCCTAGGGTATGGTTTTCTGTCAACCCTATTAGACAACATTGGTCAGTATACGGCGGTCTTTATTGTATACACGTTGTACAACTTGCAACGTACCCCGGCCGAGGATTAACATAAAGACCGTACTGAGCCTATAACACTAACTTCCCTTTAATGGAAGTGACGAATCCCATCTTAGTCACTTACTCACCTAGAGAGCTTTTGGTGCAACCCAACCTAAGATCTTTCATTAGGACTGGTCCTCGAAGCTAGATCATGGGTCTAAGCTACACCGTCCGTTCACAGGTTTATACAGATGACTTCAGGTCTTAAGGATCAACTAACCTATCATCACCCTAGAGTTATTAAAGACAGTTCATTAAAGTTAACCATTTAATAACTCTAACTTGGTCGTTCAGTGAACTCATTCTCCAATGAGCACCTGTGTCTCGTCTCCGACTTCAGCAAGTCGAATGACTATGAGATCATCATTACCCGAAGGTAAGACGAAGACACAGTGATCTATCCGATGTGTCGATATCCAGTTCTCGACACATCTACGATCACGAACCGTTTTAGACTTACGTTTCTATTCGGTCTCTTACTTACTCATAATCGAGATCTCATCTAGATATGTAAGGACCTAAGTCTAAGTCTATGGATATTATCTAAGTATATTAATACAAATGATTTATACTTAGAATAATACGTACCATATACGGTATGAACAAGACGTATAATCAAGATAAATTGCCTTATGGGCACATATCTTCCTACACCTCCGCCCATCTCTTCCTGCGCACGCACCCTCCCTTACTCCAGTCCGGCGGCCACCCCCCTGTCCGATGCGCAGCCCCCTCCACGGCCTGTCGTTCAGCCACCCTCATCTCATCACCGTCATGCCCTCCAGCCCTCTCGTCACCTTCACCTGACCGCCGGCGACCCC
>CM061141.1:149231836-149456855 GCA_030789695.1 Scilla litardierei
GATACTTCAGATCTGGGTGGAGTAGAGCCTCTAGTAGTAGGAGAAATTGGTTTCGGTGGAGCAAATCCATTAGCAAAGGGTGAGGCAGGCACAGAGGAGATATCATCAGTTTTTCCAACAATTTTTCTCAGATTGAACCCAATACTCTCTGATGAGATGGCCAAATCATGGGCTGTTGGTAAGACCTTCTAGGACTGGATCAGTAGTGAGATTAGGTAAAGATGTGGCAATGAGGTTGAGGTAATTGAGGATTCAACTTGGGCAATAATAGAGTCAAATATGATTCTCCCCAGATTGAAGGATTGCTTGGTGCCAGCACAGAACAGTAACTTGCACATGTCCTTTGTTACCATAGAGACATTTGAAGTTAGGAAGCCAATTCCTAGTGGCAATACGGTATAACAAAAAATACTTAGCTGACAAGGAGGATGAAGGAAATGATGTGGCTCTCGGCCAGTGCTGCAACTTCTCAGATGTGACAACTCTGATGAAATTATCATAGTTATCACCTTTAGTATCAGCATAGGAGAAGAGGGAGGCTGGACGGGACCATTTCAGATGCTTGTTGATCAATGATGGGGAAAGTGCTACAATTTTCCTTCAAATATATGACTGAAAGACCATCTTGAATGGAAATCACCAGCTGATTTGGAGAGGTTGCAGTAGAATTCCCTAACAAGCATAGGATTGTAGGATTTGAAACAAGTAGCAGAATGAAATAGTCTGATATCCTTTAACCCTGATATGAAATTGGTTTGGGAGAAAGCCTCTACAGCCAAGTGCTTCTCTACAATAATAGTCTTATCAGAGTAGAGTGCCCAGCGTTTATTGCAATCCTGATCAAAAAACATTTTATTCAAGGCATCTGACACTATAAATGGAGATGAAGATGGTGTGGATGTATCTGAAGTAACCCGAGCCCTTTTAGATGATGGAGATGGAGATGGAGCAGTAGAGATTGTGGGGGCTTCTCGTCGCTTTGCAGAACTACGACATTGTCGATAGGATTTAGGAACCCCCAGACCTGGCATAGTCAGAACAGTAGCCGGTGAAAACGTAGAGTCACTAGGTGCAAAGGAAGTGCATGTTGTGTCTGTCACGCCCCGCTTCCTAAGTATGGAAGGTGAGACGTGAGGAGGTTCGCTCAGACGTGGAGCAGTGAAGCTGCAGTTTGATAAGCGTCTGTAAAAAATCAGATAGTAGCAGGTCCTTTGCATTGCGACGAAACAACAACAATGATAATAAAGCAGACAAAAGAACAACCACCACCAACATCCAGAAATTATTCTAACATCACGGGGCAGTCACAAAAGTACAAGTCTGAACAATTGGCCTAAAGCATGGCCGAAACAAAAGTAAAGAGAGTCAGTGAGTCACCGGCTGAGACTAAGGGTAGGACTGGAATCCTCGAACTGAACGTCAGCAACATGTCGTCCTCTGCAACTAAATCAGGCTCAAAACCTGACATGTGACACCCAAAAAGAAAAAGGCACATGTCAGCAAAAGTCTCCCAAAAGAAAGCAGAGAACTTTTGTGCAAGGATACAAATAAAATAAAGCGACTAGCAGTTCTAAGTATAATGAAATGACATGACATTTAAAGAATGCAGCAATTTAAGAAGACATGATGACATGCATGCACGTCGTAGCAGAAGCTACGAAAAACACTGTTTCACGAGTCACGAACATTCTCATTTCACGAACATTATCATTTCATGATGTGCACAGGGTTTACGCTTTACAGCTGAAGTGGATGTACGGGCACACTTCTACGCTGAGTGGTCGCTTAACTCTAACGTGTGTCGAGCCTTGGTTTCCCAAGTACGTGAGCCCGCTTCTGGATCACGAGTCCAGGAAGTGTTTCTCAATATGGACTGGCGCCCATCTTCTGGATCACGAGCCAGGAAGTGTTTTTGGCATAGGGTTGTGCCCATAAAAGTAGGGGCCTAGCCTCAATAGCAACAATATTTGTAGCATGTGCTACTCAATTACGAAGAAACATATGATGCATGACATGACATGGGATGAGCAGTTAAAATGTCTACCGTTAATTGAAAATTAAACATGACATAGCAGCATGAATGGAAGCAAGTAAAAGTGTCGGATCTAGCTTCGTTGTCAAGCTAGATCAAGAGTGGTGTTGGATCTAGTTTCGTTGTCAAACTAGATCAAAAGGGTCGTCTAGGCAGCTATCATTTCACTGCCTAGTCTCTTTTACGCTAACACATAAATTGGCCTAAAAACGTGGCCCTAAACATTTACTGGCAAGTATCACTTGCCTGAACAACCAAGCTGAAGTCACGATCAATCATAGTCCAAACTACTTATGTGCTCACAATACAATCCAGCCTACAGTCCAAATTTTTAGTCTTGATTAGTGAGTCACAAAAACAATCAGAAGCTACCATTTTTAGTTGATTAACAGGCGAGTGGTGATTCCTACAGAGAGGGACTTACCTCAACACGACGCGAGAGCTACTCTGACGTCGGGTAGCGACGTCAGGGGTTGGATTCCGGTAGCGTGTAAGGTAACGGCGTCGGCTCGGGAAAGGTAACGGGTCGCAAAGAAAAACGTATTATATCTGCGACATGGATTTAACACCAATTACGGAAAATTATACTAAACACACTTCATATGCACAGTTTATCTCGTAAGTTATATTGTAAGGTGTTTAACACATTTTAATAGGTAAGCTATACTTGATAACTTACATATTTCATATAAATTCTTACTGCTAACATTCATGATACTGGTAAAACTAATATTATAACAGCTATATACTAACTAATTAACTTATATAATAACATGTGGCATCTTTTATTAAGGCTTACTGATACTGTTAACAACTTAACATATATATAATGATACTACATGCATTCGAACTGTGAGCTAATACATCATCCAACAACGAATGTAGTGTTAATTAATGATCAATACATGTATACTGATGTTAGGTAGTAGGCTGAGGGCTTCATTATAATCATGTAACATACAATATTTTAAAACCCAACACATGTTTAACCTTAGGTTCTGCCATGTTACCATTATCTGATGAACCAATAGCACTAACATAACACAGGTTATTAAGCATAGCTACATATTTATATTGATATATCAATCTAAACTTATAGTAACCACTAACTAACATGCTAATATCATATCTAATTAATCTACTGACAACTTAATAACGTGTTAACCACTAATTAGTAGGTTAATTTCGTATATCCTCTTAATACATGCGGCCAACACATTCTGTAAGGTAACTGACATGTTTACAAGGCTTACGTGGTTGATTACAGGTCGGAGATGGCATGGACGCGACGTTTTCGGCAACGCGGTGGTGAGTGTAGGTGGATGCGAGCTCTTGGCATCGTAGTGATGGGAGGAAGACGGTGGCGAGACCGGCAACTGGGCTCCGGAGGTAGGCACTGATTGCGGTGGTGTGTGGGCAACGCGAGCGACACCGGAGGTCGGAGGGAGGAAGTGCTCGGGGTTCGAGGGGAGGTACCGACGGCTCCGAGCGGGCACGGCATCGGAGATCGGGAGGAGAGGGGGAGGACGACGGCGATGGACGGTGGGGGAGGTCCGGCGAGGGGTCAGGTCGACGGGGAGGCCGCTGGGTGCTTGGCGGCGCTGCTGCACTGCAGGCGGAGGGATCCCGACGGCCTGCTGCCGCGCGTCGCCGCGAGGGAAGGTCGAAGGGACAGGCGTTGCGGGGGAAGGCCGGAGTCTGGTCGCCGGCGTCGAAGTGTTGATGGTCGGATAGAACTCACGAGGGTGACGGCGCGGGGAGAAAGGGTTTACACAATGAAGGTTTAAGCCCTAGGGCTGTCTATTTTTTTAGCCTTAGGTTGATTCTAGGGTTATTATATAAAGAAAAATAATAGGGTGACGGGTTATCACGTGGGGGAGAGAGGGGAAAGTGGGGAGAGAGAGAGGGAGTGACGTAGAGAGAAATGGGGATATGGTTATGATTTGAAAATAATATTAGATATGTTGTGAATGGGTATTTACTGGGTTGGATGAGTTATTGGGCCAACCCAAGTGTTTGGGCCTATATCTGTATAAGCCCACTTGTATTCTCCCCTTTGGCTATAAATATAGACTTGAGGGCTCTCCCCTCGGTACTTGATTCATAATACGTTATCAGCACGAGTCTCTAAAATTTTTTTTTCCACAAATTTTTCCGTTCGTTGCGAAGGCGATGGCGAAGGCGAGACGGTAGATCCACGAGCGCGGTGCAAGGCTTCCTCCATCAAGGGTCGTCATCCGCATAAGGCTTCGAGCAACCGTCGCTATATCCGGAGGACGGATATAGAGGTAAAAACTCTAAAAACAAAGTTTTTAATCATACGTATGATTGCCCCTCCCCTTGATCTCACAAGATTGATCTGGGGATTATTTGTCGCCTTGAAAACGACGGATCGCTCATCCCAAAATCCAATTTTTTTTCCGGATTAATCTGCGTTAAACCGTTCCCCCCCCCCCCCCCCCGCCTGTGGCAAGGGGGCTCTCTGCGCACACAACCCCCCCCCCCGGCCTGTAGCGAGGGGGTATGCCCGCCGATCCGCCCATCAGGGGCGGTCCCCGACCGCCCCCGCCGCTAGGGCTGTTGACGAACGAGCTTGAACGAGCTTGAACATGGAGCTTGGTTTTGTTCATGAACAAAATACATGTTCAAGCTCTGTTCGTTTACTAACCAAGCTCTAAAAACATGTTCAAGCTTGTTCGTTAAGCTTACCGAACGAACGTAAACGAACGTAAATGAACATTTACCGAGCTTGTTCACGAGTAGTTAACTGAACGTTCTGTTCATTAACAAGATTTATCGAGTTTATTCATGAACATGTTCACGAACATGTTAGTGAGCACACTATCAATCTTGTTCATGAACAAATTTTCAATCAAACAAACAAACATCAATTTTTTAATCAGGAATAATAATAGTTAAACATAATTGCCAATGACTAAATCAATTAAATAAAAGGATTAAATATTTGCAAGACAAAAACAAATAAATTCAGCATAATAGCTCCATAAATCCCATTATAAACATCCATTCCAAGCATAGTAAAAATATAGTATTTGTCTAAATTTACTATTTTCGGTACATGTTTGTTCACGAACACTTAACGAGCTTGTTCATGAATATCACTTAACGAGCTTGTTCATGAACACTTATCAAGCTTGTTCATGAACATAAATGAACGAACACAGTTATGTTCAAGCTCTGTTCGTTTACTAACCGAGCTTTAAAAATCTGTTCAAGCTTGTTCATTAAGTTTTCTGAACGAATGTAAACGAACATGTACCGAGCTTGTTCACGAGTAGTTCGTCGAACGTTCTGTTCGTCAACAGCCCTACCCGCCGCCCCCCGCCTGTAGCGGGGTGGCGGCGACGCCCTCGTAGCGCCCACCTGGGGCGGTCCCCGACCGCCCCCGCCGCCCCCCGCCTGTAGCGGGGTGGCGGCGACCCCCCCCCCCGCATCGCCCATCTGGGGCGGTCCCCGACCGCCCCCGCCGCCCCCCGCCTGTAGCGGGGTGGCGGCGACCCACCCGCAGCGCCTATCTGGGGCGGTCCCTGACCGCCCCCGCCGCCTCCCGCCTGTAGCGGGGTGGCGGCGACCCCCCCCCCGTTACGCCCACCTGGGGCGGACCCCGACCACCCCCGCCTGTAGCGGGGGGGGTGTGGCCCGCCGTTGACACGCCCGAGAAGGGCGGAAAACCCTAGCCCCGATCAAGGCGGCGGCGGCGGCTAAACCCTAGCCGCCGCCGCCCACACCCTCAAAAACCCTAATTGGGTCTCTACAGCCAGACAGACGAAAAAAAAAATAGGGTTATTATTTTGGCCTGCGGCCCGAAGCCCGCAGGCCGGCCTGCGGGCTTCGGCCCGCAGGCCAAATCTTATTATTACAAACAAACAAACAAAAAAAAATTAAATAACAGTATTCCCTTTGGCATGCGGCCCGAAGCCCGCAGGCCGGCCTGCGGGCTTCGGCCCGCAGGCCAAATTCTGTTAAAAAACGGGGAGGCGGGGGCGTTTACGGGCTGAAATTTCGTGAAATATCACGGCAAATTACGGGACAAAAACCGGGCAGACAAGGGCGTTTTGGGGATTTTTTGGGGGACTTTTTGGGATGACGAGGGAGACTTTTCCCTTCGACAAAGAAAATGTTAATTTTGGGCCCTTAATCAATTTAATTGATTAAACCCACTTACTTTACAACCTATGCATCGTAATTTCTTTTAAATGCTTTACATCTATGGCAAAATTATATGGATATTATTTGCGTGGTTGTATATTTTATTTAAAAACTTAATAATTAGGAAGATCCTGCGACCGCTCTGCCGTTAGTTAGCTAACCTAACGGTGTATGACGTTGCCCAGTGGTCCAATAATTATTAAGTGATTAAATATCGTTTTATCCTCATATGAATAAACTGCCTGTGATGTCTGTGGATGAAACTGTTGATGAGCACAATATTCTTGCATGAATTGCTAAATGTGGTTTTTGGATCGGCCGTTTAGTCCCACAGTTTATTTCCCGCACTTTTCTTTTATTTTTGAGAGAAATTGTAGTGAGGAATTTATGTAAATGTCAAAGAAAGAAGACCTACTTCCATGGAGTCGGAAGCTACGCTTGAAGACGAAGATATTAAATGGGACCCACGGGGTTTCCAAAGTTTTATTTTCATTTTAATTCAAGCTGCAAATTTGTATAATTTGGACTGTGGACACTTGGACTCTTTCTTGTGGGACTGGCTGATCCACACATTTAGCTTTTCATTAAACATTGCTTCCGCATGAAAATGTTTTTCTGATTGATTTTTAATTCATGCATGTTTGTGCTCTGCTAGATAAATGGCTAAAATTGCAAGCGTTGACTTTGAAGTGCTGGATGCATCAGGCAGAAACTATCTAAGCTGGCAGCTAGATGTTAAGTTTCACCTGCGGGCCAAGTCCCTCATCACTGCTGTGACTGAAAAAGAAAATGTTAGCGATATAGAGAAGGCGCAAGCCATCATCTATATTCGCCGCCATGTGGACAAGACCTTAAAGGCTGAGTACCTTACGGTCGAAGATCCACTTGAGCTATGGACCGCCCTTGAGGACATGTATAAACATCAGAGAGATGTTATACTCCCAAGGGCGAGATATGAGTGGGAGAACCTGAGACTGCAGGACTTTAAGTCCATTGCGGAGTACAACTCAGCACTTTTTAGCATCACCTCACGCCTGAAGTTGTGTGGTGAAAAAGTCTCAGAAGATCGCATGCTGGAAAAGACGTATACGTCTTTCCATGAAAAGAATGCGATACTTATGCAGCAATACCGTGAACGTAAGTTCACCAAGTATTCAGAGCTACTGTCATGTCTTCTCATGGCCGAGCAAAACAGAGAGCTTCTTCTCGCCACTCACAATATGCGCCCTCCCGGCACTGCCCCCCTACCAGAAGCTCACCATACCTCTTCCTTCAAAAAGAAGAGGGACAATAAAAGAAAAGAAAGACCACAGAAAGGGGGACAACAGAAAAGAGCCAAGGGCCCACCACAGCAGCGCAAGAATGAAGGGAAGCGCAAGTTCACCTGGCGCATGAATGATAACAAGAAAAACAATGCACCCCCACCCAAGAGGGACTGGGAAGACCAGTGCCACAGCTGTGGCATGACAGGCCACTGGTCTAGAGTGTGCAGGACCCCAGTGCATCTCCATGAGCTTTATAAACAAAGCAAGAAAAAGAATGCTGAATCAAACCTGGTGGCTGCGAATAATGCAGTCAAATTTACAGCAAAAGACTTCGAGTCAGATAATCTGCTTGATTAGCCTGTTATCATTTATCTTAGCATTTCTATTGTATGAACATTTTTATTTCATGAGAGCTTTTATGTATCTTCAATTCTGCTGAACAAAATTTAGCTTTTCTGAATGCAAATATTTACTCATTTTTAGATGGAATGCTCTCATGACTGCTTAGTAGACAGCGCGTCAACACATACGATCCTTCAACACAAATGCTATTTTCATAGCATTATCCCGTATAAGAGCCCTGTAAACACAATTTCAGGGCCATCGGACATAATTGAAGGTTCTGGGAATGCAACCTTGTTGCTCCCCAATGAACAGAAATAAAAATAAAAGATGCACTTTACTCTCCGAATTCCAAGAGAAACTTACTAAGTTTCAGAGATATCCGTTTTAACGGATTCCACTTGGAAACAGCAAATGTCAAAGAAAAAGAATTATTGTATGTAACGTCTCAAGAAAATGGAGTTAAAACCATTCTTGAACGTTTTGAGAGCCTCTCATCAGGCCTCTACCATACAAAAATTCGGAGAGAGGAAGCAAACCTAACGGAGCACCTGAAGTGCCCGACATCGGCCAAATTCTTACTTTGGCACGATAGACTTGGCCACCCCGGATCTGTGATGATGCACCGCATCCTAGCACAATCCCATGGGCATAACCTGAAGAACCAGAAGATTCTTCAGAAGGGAGAATTCCCTTGTGTACCCTGCTTTAAGGGTAAATTAATAACAAGGCCATCACCACTTAAAGTGGATATTGAGTCTCCTAGCTTCCTTGAAAGAATACACGGAGACATATGTGGACCTATCCACCCCCTAGCGGGCCTTTTCGGTACTTTATGGTACTGATTGATGCATCTTCGAAATACTCGTATGTGTGTCTACTTTCAACCCGCAACTTAGCTTTTCCAAAACTTTTGGCACAAATAATAAAGTTGCGGGCGCATTTCCCAGACAACCGAATAAAGAAAATACGTCTGGATAATGCGGGGGAATTTACCTCTCAGTCATTCCAAGAATATTGCCAGGCAACGGGAATAGAAATTGAACATCCGGTGCCACATGTTCACACCCAAAATGGGTTAGCTGAGTCGCTAATTAAAAGACTCCAATGGATCGCACGACCATTGCTGATGAAATCCCAGTTGCCGGTGGATGCATGGGGACATGCAATTTTGCATGCTGCATCACTAATAAAAATTAGACCCTCAGGAGGTCAGAGTCTATCTCCAATGCAACTCGCATATGGAACGCCGCCGAACATCTCTCACTTGAGAATCTTCGGCTGCGCAGTTTATATCCCCATTGCACCACCACAGAGGACCAAGATGGGCCCTCAACGTCGCCTAGGTATCTACGTAGGGTTTGACTCACCCTCCATTATAAGATACCTAGAACCCCAAACGGGGGACGCCTTCAAGGCACGCCTTGAAGACTGCAATTTTGATGAGACGTATTTCCCCAAAATGGGCCTAGACATCGAAAAGTCTAGTGCAAAGCAAATGTTGACGTGGGATACAAAAAGCTTGACCCACTACGATCCGGTAACAAGACAATGTGATGATGAGATCCGGAAGATCTTACACATCCAGGACACAGTCCATAGATTACCGGACTCGTTCACTGACAACCAGAAGATTGTCAGATCACACATCCCTGCTGCGAATACTCCAGCTAGGATCGACATCCCGAAGGATGGATGCAATCCACCTGCAGCAGAAGTGGCTGCACCTCAACAGAAAAGAGGCAGACCACCAGGCTCCAAGGATAAAAATCCAAGAAAAAGAAAAATATCCGGAGACCTTGGGACGATACCCCCACAGAGAAACGAGCTCATGTCCATACCCTCTCCCCTCCCGGAATCCACTGCAGAGGAACTGCCGGGAGAAACAGAAATATCACTAAATTATGTACGTACAGGGGAGGTATTGGACAGAAAGAGTACAGTCGTCGACGATGACTTCGCGTTTCACATTGCCATTCACGTCGCCGGAAGCGATGATGATTATGAACCACACTCCGTTGCGGAATGCAAACGTAGAGATGATTGGCCAAAGTGGAATCAGGCAATAGAAGCCGAGCTGGACTCGCTTCAGAAACGAAAAGTCTTTGGGCAAATAGTCCAGACACCTACCGGTGTCAAACATGTGGGATACAAATGGGTATTCGTCAGAAAAAGAAACGAAAATAATGAGATCGCACGCTACAAAGCTAGACTTGTAGCACATGGATTTTCCCAAAGACCGGGTATAGACTATGACGAAACATACTCCCCGGTCATGGATGCGATCACGTTCAGATTCCTGATAAGCTTAATAGCAAAGGAAGGCCTAGATATGCAGCTAATGGATGTTGTGACTGCGTATCTATACGGCAATCTCGACAAGGAGATCTACATGAAACTTCCTGATGGCTTTTCAATGCCTGCTGAACTGAAAGATAGACCTCGGGACGTCTATTCTGTTAAGCTACAAAGATCATTGTATGGTCTCAAACAATCAGGAAGAATGTGGTATAATAGACTCAGTGAGTTCCTTGTTCAACAAGGATTCACGAACAATGAAGTCTGCCCTTGTATCTTCATAAGAACAAAGGGAAAAGGATTCGTGATAATAGCTGTCTACGTAGACGATCTGAATCTCATAGGATCTCCCGAAGAGATCACTGAGATATCTGTAAGCCTAACAAAAGAATTCGAAATGAAAGACCTAGGCAAAACCAAATTCTGCCTTGGCTTACAGATTGAACATCAGAAAGACGGAATCCTATTACACCAAACCACATATACGAAGAAAATGTTGCAAAGGTTCCATATGGACCACTGCCATCCATTAAGTACACCTATGGTAGTACGATCCCTGGATGCACATAAAGACCCCTTCCGGCCGCTGGAAGAGGGGGAGGACATACTTGGTCCGGAAGTTCCCTATCTGAGTGCCATCGGAGCACTACTATATCTGGCAAACTGCACGCGTCCCGATATAGAGTTCGCAGTAAATTTGCTTGCCAGATACAGTGCAGCGCCTACGCAGCGCCACTGGACCGGGGTAAAGCACCTTCTGCGCTACCTCCAAGGGTCTACAGATTTGGGACTCTTCTACAAAAATGGAACATCCTCTACACTTGCAGGTTATGCTGATGCAGTGTACTTGTCTGATCCCCACAAAGCAAAATCACAGACTGGGTACGTGTTTACCTACGGAGGGACAGCCATTTCCTGGAGATCCATCAAGCAAACCTTGACGGCAACCTCATCCAATCACTCGGAGATCATTGCCATCCATGAAGCAAGCAGAGAATGCGTATGGCTACGCTCAGTCATCCACCACATCTTTTCTACGACCGGACTGAAGACTGGAGACCTCGAGCCCACTACCATGTTCGAGGACAATGCTGCTTGCATAGCTCAGCTACGAGGTGGCTTCATCAAAGGCGACAGAACGAAACACATTTCACCAAAGTTCTTCTGGACGCACGAGCTACAGAGAGATGGCAAGATCGACATCAGACAAGTGCAGTCATGTGAAAATTTGGCAGATTTGTTCACTAAAGCCCTTCCTACTGCTACCTTTAGAAAACTTGTACATAGGATTGGAATGAGACGCCTAAGAGATCTGAAAGCTTGAGAGCTTGTACAGATCAGGGGGAGTTTGGCAGAGTTTGTACTCTTTTTCCTTAACTATGGTTTTTCCCACTGGGTTTTCCATAGCCAAAGGTTTTAATGAGGCAAATCTCACCAACTCAGGATCCTGAAGTATCCACCCCATGTGAGACCCATACAGGCTCAGAATCCTGAAGCATTCATGATCAGGGTCCACAACTATGGCTGGATAAGGGGGAGTGTTGTGAATGGGTATTTACTGGGTTGGATGAGTTATTGGGCCAACCCAAGTGTTTGGGCCCATATCTGTATAAGCCCACTTGTATTCTCCCCTTTGGCTATAAATATAGACTTGAGGGCTCTCCCCTCGGTACTTGATTCATAATAAGATAAGGTTTTATTTATTTTTAAGTAGCAACCGGTTTTGTTTGTGTGTGTTTTGTTTAAACATTTGGTTACGTTTTGTTTTGAAACAGATTTCCAATTATAATTTATAAATATGTATATGTTGTGAATGGAAATAACCAGAGTCGGTTAGGATTGCGGGTATCTTAGAGATACGCCCATATCTGTGTATTCTATCTTTCTACTCTCCTACCATGCCTTTAAATAAAGGGCTGGGGGTTCCTGCCCTAGCAGTTGATTCATAACACGTTATCAGCATGAGCCTCTAAAAATTTTCTTTCCTCAAATTTTTTCTGTTGGTTACGAAGGCGAAGGCGAGAGGAGATGGGAGATCCACGAGCGTGGTGCAAGGCTTCCTCAAACGAGCGTCGTCATCCGCGTAGGGCTTCGTACAACCGTCGCTATATCCGGAGGACGGATATAGATGTAAAAACACTAAAAAGGATGTTTTTAATCATACGTATGATTGCCCCACCCCTAGATCTCGCAATATCGATATGGGGTTTTTGTTAATAGCCCAAAACGACGAATTTTTCATCCAAAAAATCAAAATTTTCGGGTTTTATTTTGTATAAACCCTAATTTTTACCCGCCGGCGGCTTTGCCGCCTGCATCCCCCCTCCCCCACCCTCTACGCCGCTCCCCCCCAGAAGAGGGGGGCTGCGGCCGCCGGTCCTCCGCCTGCAGAGGGGGGCTGTGGCCCGCCCACCGCCTCCCCTCCTGCAGAGGGGGGCGGCAGCCTGCCGCGCCCCCTGTAGCGGGGGGGGGGGGGGGGGGCGCGCACCACCGCGCCCCCCCCTGCAGCAGGGGGGCAGCGCCCTGCCCCCCTGCAGTGGGGGGGCAACACGAGCCGCACCCCCTGCAGTGGGGGGTGACCCCCGCCCTCCGCCCCCCTGCGGGGGGCGGCACCCGCCGCCGCCGCCCCCGAACCGCCAGTACGGCGGCGAATTGGGGGCGGCGGCTAACCCTAGCCGTCGCCCCCTAAGTCCTATTGGGCTTTTCGGCCCAATTCTACACACAAAAAAATCTGCGGGCCTGAAGCCCGCAGCCCGGGCTTCAGGCCCGCATGCCGAATTCAAAAAAAAATTCCCTGCGGGCTTCGGGCCCGCAGGCCGAATTCAAAAAAAATGAAATGACAAAGGGGGGGCAAATGCTAGTAGCAAGCCTTAAAAGATTTTTTGACTAAAAATCGATGGCTGAATTCAAAAAAAATGAAATGACAAAGGGGGGCAAAGGCTAGTAGCAAGACTTAAAAGATTTTTTGATTAAAAATCGATTTAAAAAGGGCGTTTTTGAGGGCCTATAAAATCGTGAAAAATCACGGTACATTATGGGGCAATTATCGGGCATATTGGGGACTTTTTGGGGGTATTTGGGATGATTTGAAAAGGAAAAACCATTTTCATTCTACAACGAAAATGTCTATTTTTGGGCTCTAAATCAATTTGATTGATTAAACCCACTTACTAGACAACCCTTGCATCGTAATGATTTTTTTACATGCTTTACATCTCTGGCAAATTATGTGGATATTATATGCGTGGTTGTGTATTATATTTAAAACTTAATAATTAGGAAGATCATGCGGCCGCTCTGCCGTTAGTCACCTAACCTAACGGTGTATGACGTTGTCCAGTGGTCCAATAATTATTACACTACAAGATAACGAGGTGTTTTTAGCGGTTATTTTAGTAGCGGTTCGAAACCGCAGCTAAATATATTATGTTTAAGCGGTTTCAACCCGTCAGAAAATATACAACATGTTTGTAGCGGTTTGAAACCGCTAAAACATATCAAAAAAGTGGCGGGAAGAATAGTCCAAGTGGCACGTAAATTAATTTTCGTTTGTAGCTGATACGACTATTTTGACCGGGTCCGGAGGAGCCAAGTCAACCACGACCAGTCAACCAGCCAAACTACGGCCTCGGGCTCCGGCCCAAGGATCTTACGGGCGGGTCGCGTTTCTCCACCCACGACGAAGGCCCTAGAGATTGCCCGCTTCTGTAGCGGAGGAAATCGGGGCCCAAATCGAGGAAGCCTTCGCCAAATATGGCAGCCGCCACGTGCCATCATGATCCGCCAATTATGGCAGCCACCTTCATGGCTCGCCAAATATGGCAACCGACTTCATGGCCAGGCTTAATGGCCATCATTCCCCCGCCATTATGGCCCGCCAATTATGGCAACCGCAATGCCCATTACTCCAGCCTTCATGGCTCGCCAATTATGGCAATCACTCATGGCCATGACTCCACCTTCATGGCGTCATCAAGTGGGCGCAATTAGAGGGGGTCAACCCTTCCCCATTTGCACGACCCCATGAATGGCGGCCATGATGTCACGTCATGGCACATGATGAGCATGGTTCGTCTATATGAGGAGGGGGCGGGCGTCATTTGTAGGGGGCCGGATCTTCACCACCTACAACGGAGGTACCTCATACTCCCATCTTACACCTTCTTCCACCTTGAATATTTCTCCTCCAAAGCTCGGCCCAAGGACTCGAGTATCGGTCTCTCCGCGAGCCATACTCGATCCCACCGAGCACTTATCAGGCCAGATCTGACTTTGGCATCGGAGGGGCTTCGGTCGGAACCAAGGTCCGACCCCCCTGACGAGCTCTCTCTTCTATTCAGGTCCAAGAGTTCCAGCGACGCCGAGGCTACCCCTCGGCGTCCTTCCAGCCGGAGCCGAGCGCCCTCGTCCTCCGTCACGAGGATGTCGCTCTGCCGAGGCTACCCCTCGCCGAGCCGACGCGAGGATCCGCGCGCCCCGCTGCGAGCGACTCTGCCTTCAACCGATCCCGGAGGCTGTCATATCGCCGAGGCTACCCCTCGGCCCGCCAAAGAACGGAGCCGCGTCTTTCCGCTCGAGCGAACGCGCCGTCGGTCGACCCCACCGGTCATCTCCGTCTCGAGCGACAGCCACGACAACTCGGGGGTCCCGCGCGTCCCCTCTTTGACCGCGTTGACCACGCACCTTCCATACTATTAATGTGTTCTGCGAAAAATAGCAGAAACATTTGGCGCCGTCTGTGGGAACCGAGTCGACACCTACGACGTCAACCGCATCGGTAGCGACTCATTCCATGATCTAAAACCCGTCTCCCCGTAAAGACTAGATGGGATTCCCCCTCCCGCGATCCAAGATTGATGCTTTGGGCGGAGCAGAAGACTAGCGTTGGGCTGGAGAATTCGCACCAGATCGTTTCCCTTTTCCTCTCAAAAGTGAGCAGACTCAACTGAACTCGAGATCGACCGCTCTGCTTCTCTCTTCTTCCCAACATTCGAACTTCAGACTCCCGAAGAAGACCGAGGCCGTGCGACGGCGGGAGCAAGCGTTCTGTCTCAGATAGAACCCGAGCTCGAGCAGAAGCTGGTGCCCTCAATCCAAGGTCGAACTTTGTTGACAGGAAGCTTCGATCATCCAGACGCATCAGGGTTCAACCGGATGTACCCATCAATTCTACGAAGCTCTGATCAGAGCCTCTCGGCCTCATACGAGCTTCGCCTCGAATGGGGACTCCGACGAAGCACCGGCGTCCCGGGAGAAGCGTCAACCTTCGGCATCACCGACCGCGCCTCGACAGGGCCCGATCTGGGCCTTCGATCCACGTCCATCGCCCTGAGGGAAAAATCGACATTCGACCCGAGGGGACATCAGATCCGACGAGTTGTCCGGCTCAGCACAAATCCTGACAGATATCGGTCCGTCCCCGCCTCGTTCCAACTGAGAACGAGGTGCCCTTTCCATGTTCGACGATGAACGAGCTCCTCTTGCCTCGTTTCGACTGAGATCTACCTACACTCGGATCTAAAGCGAGTTGGGGGAAAGAGCCGGTGTCTATCTCCATCTTCAGCCACTCTTCCCTCGTCTCCCCTCACTGCTGACGGGATTACCACCCAATCGTCCCGAGCACGGGCGCTAGGTCCGATCTGATCCGCCCCAGCCGATGTGGGCATCCTCCGTTATCACGGCTGCTCGAGCATTTCTCGTGTCTGGACCTCGATGGAATCTCGATCCATCGATCAGGCAGGAGGATGCGCTCTGTCGGACGACAGGTCGGACGTCCGGTGATCTCGGAGCTGCAAGTCTGATGAGGAACTCGAATGGTATGATCATCGCCACCGAACTTCCAATCGTACACTTTCCTCATCAATCGACATCGACTCGTCGCCTCTCCTCAAAGAAGCCGAACGTCGCTCCGACATCTGCACCTCAACATGCATCCTAATGTTCGTGACCGTCTCATCGCCGAGACGAGGCCGACCAGTTCAGGCCGAGGCCGAGGCTGACCAGTTCAGGCCGAGGCCGAGGCCGACCTCAGAGGAGGCCGACCAGTCCAGGCCGAGGCCGAGGCTGACCAGTGCAGGCTGAGGCCGAGGCCGACCCCTGAGGAGGCCGACCAGTCCAGGCCGAGGCCGAGGCCGAGGCTGACCAGTTCAGGCCGAGGCCGAGGCCGACCCCTGAGGAGGCCGACCAGTCCAGGCCGAGGCCGAGGCCGACCCCTGAGGAGGCCGACCAGTTCAGGCCGAGGCCGACCCCCGAGGAGGCCGGCCAGTCCAGGCCGAGGCCGACCCCTGAGGAAGCCGACCCAGCAAAAAGGTCAAACTGTCCTCTTCCCCCTTGCTAATTAATTGTGTACTTTCAGACAATTACAAGAGCTTCCCTAACAATTCTCCTCTCTTAAACTTCTTGCGAGATGGTGATAAAAAGCCACATCCTCCGATTTCAACAAATGTCTCACAAAAAGCTTGTAGATAAGGCTGCCATGGTCGCGACAACGCCGGAGCACACGGCGACCGGCATTGTGGCCTCGGCCAACTTGAGGGAGAGGCGCAAGGAGTGCGTCTAGATCCGGGGACGGGCCAGGAAGACGCGGGGCTACGAGTGGCCTGGCAAGGTCGCCAAGGAGAATGAGATCTCGATCGAGTTCAGACAAGAGACAGCACCGACGACCCTCGCAGGCGTCGGGCTTAGCCCCGACTCGGCCTTCATCGATGGCCCTACCACCATCTCTGGCCATTGTCTCGACGTCCGCCATACCAACACCGTGCTGCCATCGCCAAACATATGGGCTGAGCTCCCATCACTGTGACGCCCTTACCGAGCTACCTTGGTCGTACCGCCAAACAGACAAAAGCGGGAGCCGGAGCGAGAGCAGGAGCTGGAGCTGGAGCAAGGATCCAGACAAAAGATGGAGCCGGAGCCGGAGCTAGAGCAGAAGCTAGGATCCAGACAAAGCTGGAGCCGGAGCAGGAGATGCGGTCCAGACAAAAGCTATAGCTGGAGCTGGAGCTGGAGCTGAATTTGGAAATAGAACTAGAGCTGTGTCTAGACGAGGCTGACCCATCCAAGAGGAGGCCGACCACACCAGTTCAACCGACCCAGGAGGAGGCCGACCAGACAAGTCCGACCGCCTTGCCAAGTATCTGAGTTTCAACGCCAAGCCACCTCATCGAGCTTACAAAGTTATCCCCACTGCGACGGAGCTGTTGAACCAGTCGAGCATCCAGACCGCTCCTCCGACCGTGGCCGAGCCGTTCGGCCGAAGCACCACCGTCTGAGTTCGAGCAACCAAGCAGCTCATCTGATCGAGGCCGACCAGTTCAGGCCGAGACCGAGGCCGACCCCAGAGGAGGCCGACTGGTCCAGACGAGTCGGACCACCCTTCCAAGCCTCCGAGCCACCTTGTCTCAAAGTCGTCCTCATCCTGGCCAAGCCGATCTGGCCGAAGCACCCCCGTCCGAGTTCAAGCACCCAGATCGCTCCTCTGACCGTGCTGCTGGGTCCCCGCTTGCCGAACAACTACTGCATCCACCGATCTGGACGAAGCAATGGCAGAGCGCCACCATGGAATCTTCGAAAGGCTTCACAAGGTCCTCACCCTTTTCGCCGGCCGTAAGCCGAGGGGCAACTCACCTCGCCACCGAGCGGATCTCCTTCGCCGGCTGTAAGCCGAGGGGCAACTCCCCTCGCCACCGGGCGGATCTCCTTCGCCGGCCGTAAGCCGAGGGGCAACTCCCCTTGCCACCGGGCGGATCTCCTTCGCCGGCCGTAAGCCGAGGGGCAACTCACCTCGCCACCGAGCGGATCTCCTTCGTCGGCCGTAAGCCGAGGGGCAACTCCCCTCGCCACCGGGCGGATCTCCTTTGCCGGCCGTAAGTCGAGGGGCAACTCACCTCGCCACCGAGCGGATCTCCTTCGTCGGCCGTAAGCCGAGGGGCAACTCCCCTCGCCACCGAGCGGATCTCCTTCGTCGGCCGTAAGCTGAGGGGCAACTCCCCTCGCAACCGAACGAACGGATCGGTCAAAGAGCTGGGGGCAACCCCCCAATAGGCCGAGCACTCCTTCATCGGCCGTAAGCCGAGGGGCAACTCCCCTCGCCACCGAACGAATCTACTTCGTCGGTCGTAAGCCGAGGGGCAACTCCCCTCGCCACCGAACGAATCTCCTTCGTCGGCCGTAAGCCAAGGGGCAACTCCCCTCGCCACCGAACGGATCTCCTTCGTCGGCCGTAAGCCGAGGGGTAACTCCCCTCGCAATCGAACGAATCTCGGACCGACGATCTATCGTCACTAGCCAACTCCGCAGGACGGACCAAATTCTACAGAAAGAGCAACTTCTTCCCCATTATACTACATCTCCCGACCTCCACCTCAACAATGGTAGAGCTCAGAAGATGGGGGCAATTGATACGACTATTTTGACCGGGTCCGGAGGAGCCAAGTCAACCACGACCAGTCAACCAGCCAAACTACGGCCTCGGGCTCCGGCCCAAGGATCTTACGGGCGGGTTGCGTTTCTCCACCCACGACGAAGGCCCTAGAGATTGCCCGCTTCTGTAGCGGAGGAAATCGGGGCCCAAATCGAGGAAGCCTTCGCCAAATATGGCAGCCGCCACGTGCCATCATGATCCGCCAATTATGGCAGCCACCTTCATGGCTCGCCAAATATGGCAACCGACTTCATGGCCAGGCTTAATGGCCATCATTCCCCCGCCATTATGGCCCGCCAATTATGGCAACCGCAATGCCCATTACTCCAGCCTTCATGGCTCGCCAATTATGGCAATCACTCATGGCCATGACTCCACCTTCATGGCGTCATCAAGTGGGCGCAATTAGAGGGGGTCAACCCTTCCCCATTTGCACGACCCCATGAATGGTGGCCATGATGTCACGTCATGGCACATGATGAGCATGGTTCGTCTATATGAGGAGGGGGCGGGCGTCATTTGTAGGGGGCCGGATCTTCACCACCTACAACGGAGGTACCTCATACTCCCATCTTACACCTTCTTCCACCTTGAATATTTCTCCTCCAAAGCTCGGCCCAAGGACTCGAGTATCGGTCTCTCCGCGAGCCATACTCGATCCCACCGAGCACTTATCAGGCCAGATCTGACTTTGGCATCGGAGGGGCTTCGGTCGGAACCAAGGTCCGACCCCCCTGATGAGCTCTCTCGTCTATTCAGGTCCAAGAGTTCCAGCGACGCCGAGGCTACCCCTCGGCGTCCTTCCAGCCGGAGCCGAGCGCCCTCGTCCCCGACTTCGTTCGTCTCCTCCGTCACGAGGATGTCACTCTACCGAGGCTACCCCTCGCCGAGCCGACGCGAGGATCCGCGCGCCCCGCTGCGAGCGACTCTGCCTTCAACCGATCCCGGAGGCTGTCATATCGCCGAGGCTACCCCTCGGCCCGCCAAAGAACGGAGCCGCGTCTTTCCGCTCGAGCGAACGCGCCGTCGGTCGACCCCACCGGTCATCTCCGTCTCAAGCGACAGCCACGACAACTCGGGGGTCCTGCGCGTCCCCTCTTTGACCGCGTTGACCACGCACCTTCCATACTATTAATGTGTTCTGCGAAAAATAGCAGAAACAGTAGCGATTAAATTTTCGTTGCAGCGGTTCGTAACCGCCGAAACCAATTAACAAATTTCCACCCATCATTTTTTTAATTATTTAAAAAAATATCTATTGGTTTGTAGCGGTTCGAAACCGCTACTAAATATATGTGCAGACCAGTAGTAGCGGTTTGAAACCGCCCCTAAAATATCGGATCATTAATTACGGTTTTGAACCGCTACTAGAAATGTACAGGTCTACTCCTCCCTTCTCATGTTCTCTCTCTCTCTCTATAGAAAATTATCACCTGTTCTCCCTTAACCCTTGGCGATGGGATCAATGAATTATGGGTTTGTGACTGTTTTCTCTAAAAAATGCTTCTCCTTCGGAATCCCTTCTTCTTCCCCTTTTGGATTCCACTTCGGATTCCCTCAATCTTGTTGCTCTGTATGGGTTTACAACGGATTGTCTTGCTCTGAATCGACCCGATTCCATGTCCGTGATTCCCTTGGTAACTCTCTCTTCTCAAAGTCGGCGATTCCCTCGGCGATTCCAAGTCGGCGATGGAGGAGGACAAGTTTGTGACGGACACAAGAGGATGCTGGTAGGTCTTTGATCAGATCTTCATGCTATTTCCTTTGATTTTTATGTGATCTGGGTTTTATTTAAAAATCTGGTTTTTATTTAAAAATTATGTGATATGAATGTTTTATATTGAATGAAATGGATGCAGGTGATGGTTCCGCCTCATCCATTGATCAAGCAATGGATTTTTGTGCTGAGGAATGAGCAAATCCAATTTTTTTAGGGAATTTGGCAAGTCCTCTTGTTCAATATGAGTCTCATATAACACCCAGCCGAACAACGTGAACTTTAATTTCAGATTTGGGTCTCCTTTCAACATGCATGCCATGGACTTCTCTAATGAATTGCCTCGAGGGATGGGGAGACACTTATGATGAACAAGAATAAGTCCAGTTGGTTCTTCTGAACGGAGTGTAGGGATTTGATGCTTAACATCCTTGGTTGAAATCTGTCAAATCTTAGTTCAGGTTATGTTCAACATCTTCTCCATGTGTTTAGCTATGTGTGTTTTTGACGTGCGCTTATATTTCATATATTTGCGCACGTTTTCTTCCGTGTTTCTCCGTATTTTCTGCCGTCTTTTATTCGTTTTCTCGTGTTTTCTTGTGTTTTCTTGTTTTCTTTCACTTTTCCGTGTTTTCCGTGTTTTGCATGAGTTTTTTGGCATTTGGGGCGTAAAACGACGATATTATGAGTCCCCGGAGCAACGGGAGGGGTCACGCGTGATCCAGGGGGTCAAACGACCAAGATTGCCACTTTTCAGCCCCCACCCGATCGGTTGGACACAGCCAACCGATCGGGTGGTGCACGCATGCACGACCCGGACTGAAGTTGGAGCGAGGAGCAAAGTCAACCGACCGGTTCGCCGACCGGTTCATCCCAACAGAGTTCTCGGGAAAATGGAGCTGATTTCCAACCGATCGGGTGACCTTCACCCGATCGGTTCATCTGTAGCCGATTCCTCCGAAGGACGACCCGGTCACGCCACCCGCTCTCCTATGCGCCCGGTTGAAGCTCCCGAAGGTGACGGCCGAAGCAACGAGCTGCTCACCCAATCGGTTGACATTTCAACCGATCGGGTGGCCTTTTCGTCCCCTTTCGCGCACCGCTGCTCATTCATTGAAGATCTGCTATCATTCCAGAAGGATTTTGGGTGATCTCTTATTTTTTTAGCATCGGCATCGTCGTTATCTTTCCAACGATAGGTCGCATGCCCAAATCCGAGTTTTCTAGATTTTTCTGGAATTTTCTGAGCGCAGCTATGTGCTGAAATTGGCTGCTGTCTGAAATTTCACTTCAACCGATCGGTTGGGAGTCCAACCGATCGGTTGAAGTCAATTTCAGTATTTTCGTAGTCTCTGTTTTTCCCACCCGATCGGGTGAACTTTCACCCGATCGGGTGGGCCATTTTTGACAGTTTTGGACCCGAACCGGTTGGGTTTTGAGGGGGCTTATAAAAGGGAAGTTGGAGCACGACTTGGGGGAGGTTCTTCCTCAGTTTTCTAGGAATTTTTGCCCCTTTCTCTTGTTAGTCTAGGGTTAGTTTAGATTAGGTTTTCTCTTTCAATAAGTCTTGTATTGGATTGACGATTCACTCAAGATAAGTATTTTCTTCTCTTTTTCTCCATTGTTTTGTATTGTGTTTATTTTGCTTGATGGTGAAAGTTTATATGTCTTTTGTGTTGTTTGTTTTTATGTTATTCACCATTGAGTAGTTTTGATGAACCCTAATACGGGTTAGGGTAGGATTGATGCTTGGAAATTTACATTAGACTTGGTTGCATGGCACGTGTTCGATGAAATGCATCAATGTGGATTTCTAGCAATCTGGGTCCAATTCATATGGCAACACACTAGATGTGTTGGGGATTGGGGTCCGGTGCTTGTCCTGTCAAGATCTGCTTCGATGTATTGCTAGAAATCACATTTGACCTATTTGGCCATTAGGGTTACGCGGGGGTGTTTCATTGTCATTGGCGGGAGAAAGACCGCCTCTGACCGTCGGGCCAAGGGGGAATAAACTTGGCGGTTGACTCCCTAGCCACAGCTCACGCCCCCAGCATAGACATCGAGTCCTAGCGCGCGGGAGCGGCTTGGACGAAATGTTGGGAGTTATCATTGTGGCCTTAATGCTCCCGGTTGCAGAAGGTGTTAATGGACATGGGAATGCCCACCGTCCGGAACCGGGTAGGCCTAGCGTGCTTGGCACCGACTGGAATATTGGGCCATGAACGCTAGGTACCACCTTTTGGGGCAATGTCTCACCCTGGGTCAAGTCAAATGCCAAGTGTCATGAGTGCTCTAGCCCGTGTTAGCGGGGATTCATTTCGTGTCTTTTTCATTTCTTTCTTTCATTTCTACACTTCACCCACATTATTCGCGTAGCTAGCACACGACCTAGGCGAGGCTAGTAGCCACTCAAGCCATCCACCTCCCTGTGTTCGATAAACCAGCACCCTACACTAACCGTGCACTTGCGGTAAAACGACACCGCGCCCATACCGTAAACGGGGCGCCGGTCAAGTTTTTGGCGCCGTTGCCGGTGAGGCGTTCGGTTTGATATTAGCTTAGCTTGGGTTCGTTAGACTACGCATAAAAACAAAAAAAAAATTTCTTTTTCTTTTTTTTCTTATTTTTTTTAAAAAATATTCAATAACCAAGAAATTTTTCCCCCACCATTATATTATCTTTTTGTTATTCTCTTGTACTATTGACGCTCCTCTCTAGTTTTCTTATTTTTGTTGTCCAGGTATCTTTGATATTATCATGTGGAGATCAAATTTCGATGCTCAGATGGGAGGATGCGATCCTTATCCAGTTGTGGATTGTGAGACTTGTGGGATGGCGGGGCATGTGTATTATGATTGCCCATTTACGCTTGAGAGCCTCCCCCCGCTCCAAGGCCAAATATTTTCCCACAACCTTAGCCCAAACACCTCCCATCCATTTCTTCAACCTTATACCCCTCCACAAACACAAGAAGAATCAAGCCTCGTGTCTCTCCTTGAAAGTGCCATGTTTAACCAAGGCCAAATATTACAAAACTTGATGGTACCAATCACCGAGCCGACACCGAGGAGAGGGCATGAAGGAGAGGATATACCCACCTACATGGTTGAGACCACCATGCCATCGGCCACCATAGACACATCTCATACCGATGCCCCAATTTTCCCACACTACCACTTGGATGACGAAGCATTTTTTGATGATGATAGTGAGGATGGGGAGATTTCTCTAGGATCTGTGGGAGAGACTTTTCATCTTTATCTGGATACCCCATATGAGTCCTATGAGAGCACCGAGGAGACCACAGAGCTTATGCATACTGGCGAGGAGGATGTGCGTGAGGACGACGACACCACGACCACATACGAGTGGTCCGCTCCACATCCACCTCCACAGCCATCTCTGTCACAGCTTCCTCCTTGGTCGGTGGTCAACCATGAGGATGTCATTCAGGACATCGGGCAGATGGAGGAGCATGAGCATATCGTTGAGGAGGATTTGCATGAGGGCTTGGATACGATCATCCACTTCATGGAGCCCGAGCCACATCTACCTCTACCGTCACGCTCCACTTCTTCTGCGGCTGAGCATCTACTTGAGCATATTGCCCCTATTCAGGGAGATTTTCATACTCACTCTCACTCCACATTTGAGTCTCGCTTTTCACGTCCTATTTCTTTAGACTCATATATTTTTGACACACCATATCTCTCGCAGGACACAGGATCTACTTCCCTTGAGGTATGTTGCGGTGCGTCACTACCTGGAGAGCCACTTCTCATGGAGAGCGAGGATTTGGTCGTCACTAGTACAGAGGATAGCGACCCATTCTCAGGGAGTATTCGTCACCCTTTTATTATTTTTCCATCTCATGTTGACGATTATCTCTGGGATACATTTATTTTGGGAAATAATTTCTTGCCATGGACTAATGCACCTCATCCTTTGCAGGTCACTGGTGGACACCTACGAGGGATGCTTGGAGGTGCATTGCTTGGGTCCATTGGCACACGTGGCACATCGCTTCTAGCGGAGCCACAGAAGGAGCAGTTAGAGCAGCTACCTGTCCCACTTCAGATCTTGGATCCGCCTATGCTCAGGTGTATCCTAATCCAGTAGTGTAAAAATTTACGCTCTCTAGTTTAGATTTGAATAATCTCATGTCCTCTCATTAGCGAGGGGAGCATATCTAGGATTTGCTTTTGCATCTTAATAACCCTTCATGTCGTGCCCTTCTATCATTTCACCCTCATCCTCTTCCGAGGAGAATGAGCACACTGTCTCTCCTGCATTTTGATTTCTTTCCTTTCTTTTCCGATTTTCCCCTAGCATATTTCTGCATCACATTGATCATATCATTTTGCTAGCATTGTCATGTTTAGCTTGGGGGAAATCGACTTTTGTGTGCATGTTTTCGTGTGTCGTTGTCGTGTGTTTGTGTGTTTGAGTCCTTCGTTGCGTTTTATGTCTTTTATTCTGTATGTTTCTTTTTCTTTATTTTCCAGTTTCGTTCGTGTATTTTTCGTGTTTTTCATTTTTTGTGTCGGTGCGTAACTCCCCTACATTTTCATTGCCCTCCCGTATTCACTACTATTGCATTGAGGACAATGCAAGTTTCAGCTTGGGGGAGTCGCACTTCGTGCGTCATTTGTCTCTTTTTCTTCATTATTTGAGTCGTTTTTCTCAGTGTTTTTCTTTTTTTTTCTTTTCTTCTTTTTATCTCTTTCTCCCAGAGATGAACCCTATGATGAATTGCCACGAAAATCACACGCACACCTTGCACGGCTTCGATAATCACATTCACTAACCTCAGGAAGCCGAGTCCTCTTGCATTTCATGCATCGCGGGTCCACTTAACTTTTTGTGAGTCGTGCGTCGTGCCTAGCTGTTTGGTGTGCTTCTGCTTTGTGATTTACTTTATATACCTGTTCAGGAATGACCCCTAGATTATCATGTTTCGATATGAATATGCGGTACTTATTTCTACTGTCTGCTTCTTCTGCATGCTATATATATCGTACGCTTCATTTCGCATGTGTCGGGATTCCACAATTAAGGACTAGGATAACCCACTTAGCCCATGCTCTAATTAGCGAGAATAGTTTCCTTTGCCCAAGTGATTAGATTCCGACTTCTTTTTTGTTTTACTTTGTGCAAATCCCCTCGTCGTGTACCGTTCTCCCACTTGGGAGAGTACACATGTATATATCCCTATATCCAAAACCCCAAAAATCCAAAAAAGGAGAAAAGAAAAGAAAAACCCAAAAAGAAAAGAAAAGAAAAATTTTGTATAGCCCAAAATCCAAAAAAAATACAAATACCCAAAACCCAAAAAAAAAATTCCCGTGTGAATATTTTTTCCTACTTGCCGAGAATAAAGGGAAGGCGAGAATTTGCACCGAGTGTTCTACTCCACATCATCTCAACCCCCATCGTTTTCGAAAACACTTGGCGTGGGAACTTTTTAGCTAGTATCTCGGCTATAGTGGTGTGATTCCCTTAACCCTAGTTGTGGAGTCCCCGATGCATGATACGCTTCTATTCTTATACTCTTCTCATGCATGCTTGAGCTAATATTCACAGTAATTTCAAATTCGAATCGGTATTTGGGTCGTTTCCTGGATTTGTGTATATCGAGCTTTATTGCACAATGTAGATAGTGACATCGTCTGCTAACACATGACCACACTCACTCGCGCTTCACCGCGTGGGCCCACGGCATTTATCTGGACTCGTATTCCTTAGTTTAGTGATGTGATTTGGTGTTTGCCTGCTTGGTGTGTCGTTTTTGACTTTGTTGGCCCTGACGGGCGATCTAGGATATAGAGTTTTCTTTTTCTCTCTTTCTCTCTATTTTCTCCCTCCGAGCTCCTACTCTCACTCGTCTTCCTCGTGGACGAGGAAGAGTTCAGCTTGGGGGATTTTGACGTGCGTTTATATTTCATATATTTGCGCACGTTTTCTTCCGTGTTTCTCCGTATTTTCTGCCGTATTTTTTTCGTTTTCTCGTGTTTTCTTGTGTTTTTTTGTTTTCTTTCACTTTTCCGTGTTTTCCGTGTTTTGCAGGAGTTTTCTGGCATTTGGGGCGTAAAACGACGATATTATGAGTCCCCGGAGCAACGGGAGGGGTCACGCGTGATCCAGGGGGTCAAACGACCAAGATTGCCACTTTTCAGCCCCCACCCGATCGGTTGGACACAGCCAACTGATCGGGTGATGCACGCGTGCACGACCCGGACTGAAGTTGGAGCGAGGAGCAAAGTCAACCGACCGGTTCGCCGACCGGTTCATCCCAACAGAGTTCTCGGGAAAATGGAGCTGATTTCCAACCGATCGGGTGACCTTCACCCGATCGGTTCATCTGTAGCCGATTCCTCCGAAGGACGACCCGGTCACGCCACCCGCTCTCCTCTGCGCCCGGTTGAAGCTCCCGAAGGCGACGGCCGAAGCAACGAGCTGCTCACCTGATCTGTTGACATTTCAACCGATCGGGTGGCCTTTGCGTCCCCTTTCGCGCACCGCTGCTCATTCATTGAAGATCTGCTATCATTCCAGAAGGATTTTGGGTGATCTCTTATTTTTTTAGCATCGGCATCGTCGTTAGCTTTCCAACGATAGGTCGCATGCCCAAATCCGATTTTTCTAGATTTTTCTGGAATTTTCTGAGCGCAGCTATGTGCTGAAATTGGCTGCTGTCTGAAATTTCACTTCAACCGATCGGTTGGGAGTCCAACCGATCGGTTGAAGTCAATTTCAGTATTTTCGTAGTCTCTGTTTTTCCCACCCGATCGGGTGAACTTTCACCCGATCGGGTGGGCCGTTTTTGACAGTTTTGGACCCGAACCGGTTGGGTTTTGAGGGGGCTTATAAAAGGGAAGTTGGAGCACGACTTGGGGGAGGTTCTCCCTCAGTTTTCTAGGGATTTTTGCCCCTTTCTCTTGTTAGTCTAGGGTTAGTTTAGATTAGGTTTTCTCTTTCAATAAGTCTTGTATTGGATTGACGATTCACTCAAGATAAGTATTTTCTTCTCTTTTTCTCCATTGTTTTGTATTGTGTTTATTTTGCTTGATGGTGAAAGTTTATATGTCTTTTGTGTTGTTTGTTTATATGTTATTCACCATTGAGTAGTTTTGATGAACCCTAATACGGGTTAGGGTAGGATTGATGCTTGGAAATTTACATTAGACTTGGTTGCATGGCACGTGTTCGATGAAATGCATCAATGGGGATTTCTAGCAATCTGGGTCCAATTCGTATGGCAACACACTAGATGTGTTGGGGATTGGGGTCCGGTGCTTGTCCTGTCAAGATCCGCTTCGATGTATTGCTAGAAATCACATTTGACCTATTTGGCCATTAGGGTTACACGGGGGTGTTTCATTGTCATTGGCGGGAGAAAGACCGCCTCTGACCGTCTGGCCAAGGGGGAATAAACTTGGAGGTTGACTCCCTAGCCACAGCTCACGCCCCCAGCGTAGACATCGAGTCCTAGCGCGCGGGAGCGGCTTGGACAAAATGTTGGGAGTTATCATTGTGGCCTTAATGCTCCCGGTTGCAGAAGGTGTTAATGGACATGGGAATGCCCACCGTCCGGAACCGGGTAGGCCTAGCGTGCTTGGCACCGACCGGAATATTGGGCCATGGACGCTAGGTACCACCTTTTGGGGCAATGTCTCACCCTGGGTCAAGTCAAATGCCAAGTGTCATGAGTGCTCTAGCCCGTGTTAGCGGGGATTCATTTCGTGTCTTTTTCATTTCTTTCTTTCATTTCTACACTTCACCCACATTATCCGCGTAGCTAGCACACGACCTAGGCGAGGCTAGTAGCCACTCAAGCCATCCACCTCCCTGTGTTCGATAAACCCGCACCCTACACTAACCGTGCACTTGCGGTAAAACGACACCGCGCCCATACCGTAAACGGGGCGCCGGTCAGTTTTTCCTTGTAGAAACTTTTTAATACTCTGAATTAAGAAGTGATGCTTAGTTCTTCTCTTGAGATGCTAAAAAAAGTCGATGCATCAGACTACTATCCAATTATACAAGAGGATAATTTATGTGTTGTATAAGTTTGGAGATGATGGGAGACCGGATCCCCGCATTATATTTATAAACATCTGGTGTTTGAAAATTCTATTGTGTAGAATCCTACTCTTTGCACTTGTTCTTGTCTTCCTGATGATGTGGTCATTTCACTCCGATTCACATACTTTGTTAAACATTCATGAGTAACTGATGCCCACCTGTGGATGCAATAACCCTGCTCATCTGAATGACATAATACTACTGTTTTCTATATCTTGTGCTAGCAGTTGAGTGAGCTTAAGTTTTGTTCCTAGTTGGCCTAGATCTTGTAGCAACAAAGCATTCAATCTGTGGAATGTGCAAAAGCCTTCAATCTCTTGGTCAAAGACATCCATGGATGCAAGCAGGACAATTTCCCAAAAATAATTTCTTTATAAAATAATTTCCGTTAGTGGCGGTTATGAACCACCACTATTAATATTTTTCGTAATTAAATTTTTGCAAGCAATTTCGTTAGCAGCGGTTCGAAACTGGTACAACCCAAAGTTTCAGGCGGTTCATTTGTAGCGGTTCGAAACCGCTACAAACGTAGTTTCTCACGCCTCAAATTCTAGTGGTTGCTTGAACCACTTGAAAGCACGGTAGTGGCGGTTTCGAACCGCCAAAAACGCATTTTAGAACCGCTAAAAACACCCAGTTATCTTGTAGTGTTAAGTGATTAAATATTTTATCCTCATGTGAATATAACTGCCTGCGATGTCTGTAAATGAAAATGTTGATGAGCACAATATTTCTGCATGAATGGCTAAATGTGGTTTTTGGATCGGCTGTTTAAGTCCCACAGTTTATTTCCCGCACTTTTCTTTTATTTTTGAGAGAAATTGTAGTGAGGAATTTATGTAAATGTCAAAGAAAGAAGACCAACTTCCATGGAGACGGAGGCCACGTTTGAAGCTGGAGATATCATATGGGACCCACGGGGTTTCCAAAGTTGTATTTTCCTTTTAAAGCTGCAAATTTGTATAATTTGGACTTTGGACTCTTTCTTGTGGGACTGGCCTATCCACGCATTTTGCTTTTCATTAAATATTGTCTCCGCATGAAAATGTTTTCTTTGATTAAATATTAATTCATGCATGTTTGTGCTCTGCTAGATAAATGGCTAAAATTCCAAGCGTTGATTTCGAAGTGCTGAATGCATCAGGTAGAAACTATCTAAGCTGGCAGCTAGCTGTAAAGTTTCACCTGCGGGCTAAGTCCCTCATTGCTGCTGTGACAGAAAAAGAAAATGTTTGCGATATATAAAAGGCGCAAGCCATCATCTATATTCACCGCCATGTGGACAAGACCTTAAAGGCTGAGTACCTTACGGTCGAAGATCCACTTAAGCTATGGACCGCCCTTGAGGATAGGTATAAACATCGGAGAGATATTATACTCCCAATGGCGAGATATGAGTTGGAGAACCTGAGACTGCATGACTTCAAGTCCATTACTGAGTACAACTCAGCACTCTTTAGCATCACCTCACGCCTGAAGTTATGTGGTGAGAAGGTCTCAGAAGATCGCATGCTGGAAAAGACGTATACGTCTTTCCATGAAAAAGATGCGATACTCATGCAGCAATACCGCGAACGCAAGTTCACCAAGTATTCTGACCTGCTGGCATGTTTACTCATGGCTGAACAAAACAGAGAGCTTCTCCTCACCACTCACAACATGCCCCCCTGGCACTGTCCCCCTCCCAGAAGCTCATAATACCTCTTCTTCTCGAAAGAAGAGGGACAACAAAAGAAAAGAAAGACCACAGAAAGGGGGACAGAACAAAAGGGCTAGGGGCCAAGTCCAGCAACAAAGAAATAAAAGTAAGCGGAAGTTCACGTGGCACAGAAATGACAAAAATAGAGATGATGCACCCCCACCCAAGAGGGAATGGGAAGAACAGTGCCATAGCTGTGGCATAAAAGGCCACTGGTCCAGAGTGTGCCGAACTCCGCAGCATCTCCAGGATTTGTATAAAGAGAACAAGAAAAATAAAGCTGAAACAAACCTGATGACCTCTGATGCTCCAGTCAAGTTTACAACTGACGACTTCGAAAATGATTACATGCTTGATTAGCCCTTATTTTTATCTTATCAAATTGTTTTGAGAATAATTTATGTTATGAGAGCTTTTTGAATTATGTAATTTGTTTTGAATGAAAATGTTTATCTGAAAATGCATGTGCCTATACGATTCATCTTTTAATAGATGAACTGCTCTCATAACTGATTAGTAGACAATAAACACATACGATCTTTCAATAAAAAGCCCAACATCATGGCCATATTGAAGATCCAGGGAATGCAACACTGTTGCCCCCAAATGACACAAAAACAAAAATAAAGTATGCACTAATCTCTCCGAATTCCAAAAGAAACTTTCTAAGTTTCAAGGATATCTGTTTCAACGGATTCCATTTGGAAACAGCAAATGTAAATGAAAAACAAATTACTGTATGTAACGTCTCAAGAAAAAGGAGCAAAATCCATACTTGAACGTTTTAAGAGCCTTACAGGCCTCAACCATACAAAGATTCGGAGAAAGGAAGCGAAATTAAACGGAGCACCTGAAGTGCCCGACATCAGCCAAGTTTTTACACTGGCATGATAGACTTGGCCACCCTGGATCAGTAACGATGCACCGCATCTTATCCCATGGGTATGACTTGAAGAACCAGAAGATTCTTCAGAAGGGAAAATTCTCTCATATCCCTTGCTATAAAGGAAAACTAATTACAAGGCCATCTCTACGAAAAATTGAAAAAGAATCTCCACACTTCCTCACAAAGAATATAAGGAGATAGATGTGGATAAAATCCACCCCCTCGTGGGCTATTTCAGTACTTCATTGTACTGATAAATGCATCCTCAGAATATTCGTATGTGTGTCTACTACAGACCCACAAACTTAGCTTTTCCAAAGCTATTGGCACAAAAAAATAAAAATGTTACGTGCACATTTCCCAGACAATCAAACATAGAAAATAAGTCTGGTTAATGTTGGGAAATATACCTCCCAGTCAATTCAAGAGTACTGCCAAGCAACGGGAATAGAAAATGAACATACAAGTGCTGCATGTTTATACCCAAAATGGGTCGGCAGAGTCACTGAAAAGTAGACTCCAATGGATTGAACGTCCATTAAATCCAGATTGCCTATGGATGCATGGGGACATGCAAATTCTGCATGCTGCATCGTAAATGAAAATAAGACCGTCTGGAGGTCAGAGTCTCCAATGCAACTTACATATGGAATGCCACCGAACATTTCTCATCTGAGAATCTTCGGTCGCGCAGTTTAAATCCACATCGCACCACCACTGAGGACAAAAATGGGTCCTCAATGTCGCCTGTTGAGTATTGGTGTTTCATACCAATCTTATTTTGATGATGATCACAACATTATGTTGTTGCTAATGACTCTCATGTTTTAGTCTCTCAGTTTATTTCAAGAATATCTTTCTTGGAGACTAACCACTTGGTGTAAGCATGGACATCATGTGAAGAAGGACCAATGCTTGGACTCAAGGAGTGCCAAAGCTTGGAGATGGTGGAGAGCAATCAAGGCATCTAAATTGAAGACGTACACTCTAAGGAAAGCATTGTAATCCATGTAATTTACTTTATTGCTTTCTCTCTCTTTTAAGTCTAGGATTAATGTAATGCCTTGTTAGATGGTTTACTCATTCATGCTTATGCATTTAACCATCTTAGTGAGCCTTAGGATTATCATAGAATCCAACCTAATAGGTTCACTTTGTCTAAAGACTCATTTGGAGTCTCTGGCTTTCCATCAGTCGCCTGGTGAAGGAAACACAGTCGACTGGGTAATTTCCAGTCGCATGTAGATCCTTCTACAGTCGCTTGATATGCACAGCTCAAGTTAACATTTCAATTGACTCAAACTTGAGCTTTACACACAGTCGACTACTGGACAGTTTACAGTCGCTTGTATATTTACAGTCGCCTATAGATTGGTCATCAGTAGCCTGAATAGCGTATGTGCAATCTCAGCATCTCTCTGTCTTTTCTCCATCGTATTCTGCAGACGACTGATTAAGGTTTTACAGTCGCCTGACTAATAGACAGTCGACTGTATTATTGACATCAATCGCCTGTGCGTTAACAGGAGAAAGAGTGCAGCTCTCTGCTTCATTCCATCCCCTGCAGCAGTCGCCTACTGAAGGTTTTACAGGCGCCCGTCCTGTTCTCAGTCGACTGTATCATCTTCATCAGTCGACTGTCATGGCTCAGATTATAGCCGTTGGATATTTTCTAGCCGTTGATCAGTCGACTGTCTTTTGATCTTCAGTCGACTGTTCCTATCGTTTTCGCCCAGTTTCTAGCCGTTGCAGAATCGATTCTTTGGCTGTTTTCTTGGGTTTTGGGGTTTGATATAGGGTTCATATATATATGAGTGTGCTGCCATCTCATATACTTCTTGATTCTATTGAGTATCTCAAGAGATCTTTAAGCCACTCTCAAACTCCCTCATTTCCCTCTATTGAGCATTCATTCCTCTTCATGCATTGAAGTCCAGCTCAAGAGAAATCATCCAAGTGCTCTCAAGCATATCTCAACACTTGGAGATCCTCTTCCATGCCTTGCATCCATTCATGAGTAAGCATCTCAAGGAATAGGTAAGAGTATTTATTTTACTTGGTGTAATTGTTGTCTCTAATTCTCTTTGTGGGAATTAGACTTTCTCTCTTTGTGGTAGGTTGTCTCTTTGTGGGACTTAGGATATTCTCTTTGTGGGAATAACTCTCTTTGTGGGAGTAACTCTCTTTGTGGGAGTTTAGTGTCCTAGTGTATGGCTAACCCTAATTCTTTGAGTGGGAGTTAGTGATTCTCTATGTGGGAGTCTTGATCCTTGTGTAGGATTGGTTAGGTCCTTGTGTAGGGCATAAATCCTCTTTGTGGGGTATCTCCTTGTGAGATTTGTATTCATTTCTCTGTGTGGGATTATAGTGGATATTGGTGTGGCTGGATGTACCCATGTTTGGGGAACCAGGGTAATTCCTTGTGTTTGCATTTGGATTGATTGTGCCTTTTAATTCCTCTTGCATTTATAATTCCGCATTTGCAAGTTAAATTTTAATTGGACAATTTTATTGCCATTACACTATTCACCCCCCTCTAGTGTGTGTTGTTAGTATTGCAAGGGTTAGACGATCCCTACATCGCCTAGGTATCTATGTAGGGTTTGACTGACCCTCAATTATAAGATACCTAGAACCCCAAACGGGGGACGTATTTAAGGCACATCTTGAAGACTGTGATTTCGATGAGACGAGTTTCACCAAAATAGGCCCAGACACTGAGAAATCTGGTGCAAAGCAAATTATAACGTGGGATACAAAAAGTTTGACCCACCATGATCCGGTAACAAAATAATGTGAAGATGAGATCCTGAAGATCCTCTACACATGAAACAATGTTCACAGTTACCAGACTCATTTACTGACAACCAGAAGATTGTCAGATCACACATCCCTGCTGCAAAAACTCCAGCTAGGATAGACATCCCCGAGAATGGATGCAATCCACCAGTAGTAGAAGTGGCTGATTCTCAATAGAAGAGAGGCAGACCACTAGGCTCCAATGGACAGAGACTCCTGGAGACCTTAAGACAATACTACCACAGGACAATGAGCTCCTGTCCACACCCTCACCCTTCCCGGAATCCACTGCAGAGGAACTGCCGGGAAAAACTGAAATTGAAAGTAAATGTTGTACATATTGGGGAGGTGATGGACGGATAGAACATAAATTGTCGACAATGTATTCACGTATCATATTGCCATATACATCGCAAAAGCGATGATGTTTATAAATTATCGTTCCACACTCCATTGCTAGTATGCAGACGTAGAGATTGGCCAAATGTGGAACGAGGCAATAGAAGAAGAGCTGTCAGATCTGAAGTCCAGACACCAAAAGGGGTCAAACCTGTGGATAAAATAAAGTATTTCACACATAAGAAAAATAAATACAAAATCGTATGCTATAAGGTACAACCTATAGCCCAAGGAAAATTTCGTTGAAACTAGGGATCGAACAAATTAAAATGAGCATGTCTCATAAATGATGCATCAGTCTCCCTAAGTTATCAAAAGCGAATACCTTACGATTTGGCGAAGGAAAATTTTAGATATGCTGTTATTGGATGTTGTGACGGCATACCTTCGTGGATATCTTGGTAAAGATAATTTCCATATTTCCTAAATGCCTGAATAGACTTCGGGACGTCTATTCAATTGAAGAAAAACAATAAGTATAATAAATAAATGTACAACCAAGAGAATCATTTGACAAATCAATGATTCCTACTGAGGGTTGTCTTTGCATCTAAGCAAAGAACAGGATTAGAGATCATAGTTGTAAACAACTAAAATCTCATCGGATCTCCTGAAGAGAAAACCGAAACATCTGTTCAAGCCTGACTATTAAACATGAAATAAAAGACCTAGGCAAAAATAAATTCATAGCTCATAGAATTCTGTTACAAACGCACAGAAGTGCGTTGGAGAAATTAGAAGGACCATTGACATCCAAAGTACACATACGGTAGTATACTTAATGGATATACAAAAAGAACCCTTCTGATCACTGGAAGAGGGGAAGAATATAACTGGTCCTAAAGTCCCTTATCCCAGTGCAATCATGCACTCCTGGCTAATTGCACGCGTCCCGATACAGCAGTTGCAGTAAACTCATTAGCCAGAGATAGTTGGCACCTAAAAAGGGCCATTAGACCGGAGTTAAGCCTTCTGCACTTCCTCCAAGGGTCGAACGATTTGGACTTACAATATGAAGTATCATCCTCCAATGTTCATGTAAATGCAGGTTACAGGTCCGGTCCCTATACTAAGAAATCACAGAACGGGTACCCAAAGTGGGATGGCCATCTACTGCAGACCTGTAAATCAATTTATGAAGGCGACATCATCCTATTATTCCGAGATCCTCACCACACCAATGGTGTATTTGAGGACACCTGCTGGTACATTGATCGAGCCCCGGATACACGTCCCGGAGCGGCGACGATCGTAGTCTTACCGCAAGCGCACAGTGTAGTGGCGAGCGGGTATCGAACACAGGGAGGCCTAATAACAGTGTCTTCTTCGAATCACCTGGCTATAGGGGAAGTCGGGAGAATGTTCGCAATGTGCGGTCACAGTCGTTTAAATGTATAAAGGGATTAACAAATTAATAAAGACGCTTAGGGGATAGGGAATCCCCGCTACTTGCCGTATCTCATCATTGTGACTCGTAGGTTTCACAATTGCTAGACTTGAAAATTGGGTGAACTAGTTGCAACTAAATGTGGAACCAAGCTCACGCTCTCGCGCTATTGCCGGTCTATAGCCAACCTAGGGTAGGGTCCAATCTCTTGCAAACCCCAACCTAGGCAAACTAGCGTGAAGAACAACATCATCGTTCAATCGTATCTCGAGCCCACTCTCGTGCAAACTCGAGCTACGACCAAGGTTGGGATAGTTCCTACCCATCCAATCTCTTGCAAACGGGTATTGGTATAGAATTGCAATCGAAAAACCCTAGTTTCGGTCCAATCTCTTGCAAACCGATTCCGGAGGAATTCAATTGCAACCCAATTCGAATATCTAGGGCTTCCTATCGAATTGGGATCCAATCTCTTGCAAATCCCAATCGATATGAATCCCTAGCTATTCGTATTATAGCAATCCCAAACTACCCCTAATCAATCCTAGCAATAGTTTCACCAATTCATCACAATTTCGAAATTGGGCTCGTAGGGTTCATCCCTACGCCCTAAGACGATGAACTACTCATAATTTATAATAGAATGCAATATAAATTCACAAATAAAATCCATGGAATTCATAGCAATATTCAAAATATCAACGAAAATTGAGTTTTTGAGGAAGAGAAATACAAACCAATGAAGAACAAGGTAGCATCCAACAAAATCTCACTTTTCTCTCCTCCCTTAAATCTTAATCTAATCCCTAAAAAGTTAATCTAAAAAGCTGCAAAAAGTTCTGAAAAAGCTCTCTCTAACTGGGTTAAAAACTGGGGTTAAATACCCCCCAAAATCGCCCAAAAAACCCTGACGAAAATGCCCCTGCGCAGCCTCAAATCCGCAGTTTTCGCTACAGGCAGCGCGGCTCACTCGGCCGAGTGACAAATGTCACTCGGCCGAGTGACGAACCCTGTACAAAAACAGAGAGTTGAGGGTCTCGGGGGTCGTCTCCTCGGAGGTCACTCGGGCGGACGGCCTTTCGTCACTCCGACGGACGTCGGTTGTCACTCGGGCGGACCGTCTTTATCCACTCGGCTGAGTCAGTCATCGGGACTGTCAGACGAAAAAATAGAGAGTTCAGTCTCTTTTGTTGCCGTCGTCTTGGCCCCACTCGGGCGATGGGTGACTCGGTGCTCGACCGAGTGGAATGGTGATGCTTGGCCGAGTGCACGCTGAAATTGCTCTGTTGCGTGTCCGATCTGGCCGGCCGAGCGGGCTTCCTATGGTCGGCCGAGTGACTCCTTCACTCGGCCGAGTGAAGTGCTAAAAATGCCCAAACTTCATATCTTCGCCTCCTCGTCGCTCCTACGATGTTCTTTCTCCTTCCACTCCTCTCCAACAGCAAAATACCCCTCAAGAGAGTCGCCGGTGACACTCCGGAGTGGGTACATATCAGAATCACTCCAAATCGCTCCAAATCTCCTGAAATACTACAAAAACAACAAATCGTGAAAAGCATCGCAATATTGTCGAATAAACGTGAAAAACACGATTTGAGCGATCAAAATGGCATGCAAACATGCAGAAAAAAGGTGTAAAATATGGAGTGATCAAAATCCCCCAAGCTTACCTCTTACTCGTCCTCGAGGAAGATAAGTAAAAAGCGAACCCGGTGGATAAAGATAAAAAAACGGCGGAAAGGCGGAAAACGAAAAACGAAAAACAAAATAGAAAACGAAGAGGGAAGTTGCTAGATCGTTTTTCTCAGGACGTGGGTTTCTCTTACTCATATAGCATGCATCGAATATAAAACACATGTCAAAGTCTTTTATTTTGATACCATAGTATACTGATGCATTTGAAATAGAAAACCCAAGAATATCAATATAGCATGAAAAATGGAATAATTCTGAGATTAACATCGTCTGAAGCATCTAAAGCGGTATACAATATCGTAGATCACACACTTTTCAATTGAATGCTTTCTATAGGAGTATAAGAGAGATCACACGATAGAGTAGTAAGAATAGAAAAAATGCGGTTTTCATGAAATGAATGCTAAGCGTAGATTTCTGGATTTCGCGAAACTTTAGCAATCTCACCGAGTATAAAATATTACTTAGCCTAGGTCGTCATGCACCGTCAAGTAATCACTCTCTCACACATCATTGGATTCTCTCCCCCAAGCTTATCTATAAGCGTGGTGGCATATATAAAACGATATTTACATCCCCATTTTTATGAAGCTCCAAAAGTCAAAAATAAAACAAAAGAGGGAAGAAAGATACAAAGTATATGAGATGGGATCGTTTTCGAACTACTTTTCTCTTTTCTTTTCTTATTCTCAAATCTTTTTCTTTTTCTTTTTTTTTCTCTCTTTTTTTTACGAATAGCATATATACACAATGATCCCAAATCAAAGAGAAGGATATACAAGTATTTTTTTCTTTGGATTTTGGGGAATTTGGAGCATGTGATTTTAATAACGGGGGAATGCCAATAATAGAATCACTAAGGGGAGATTCACCAATGAATTTAAAATAGAGAAATAATGTTCAAGATATGTGGAGAAAGAAATAAATGTATCTCTCAGTTCACTCTATAGGACATGCATGACAACTTCAGCAGGGTAATTTAATCTACTCAGTTTAATCTCAAAAAGTAAACTAATCCAGATTTATCATTGCTAGCAACAATTCAATCAACCCGAAGTGAAAAGTTCAAGTCATGCAATAAGAAGTGATATGAGAGAAAGGAAAGCAGTACTCCAGATATAAGCATCAATGCGTGAATCTTGGTGTGTTTTCTACGATAGCATACATATGAATCATCAGACATCAGCTAATAATAGAATTTCATCCATTTTCATACACCAAAAGAGAGTGGGTTACTATTTCTAAATGCAAAGCAGAACATAGCATATGATATCAGAAATAAGAGGCTATGCCATGACAAGTATAGCATGCATATAGAGAAAAGCTAACACCACGTCATCATCATCACAGAAAAGTCATCTCTAGCAAAAGATGAAAGGAATAAAGATAAACGAAAATAAAACTATTTTCAATGCAACACACAAGAAAAATAAGAAAAACGTGATGCATGGTAAGAAAAATGAAAAAGTGATGAAAAAGTGTGTGATAAGTGGAAAAACGTGGGAAAACTAAAAATAAAGGGTGACAAAAGCAAAAAGCGTGAGAACTCACTCCCCCATGCTAAAGTGCACAGTGTCCTCAATGTGCGAAGTGTGGCACACCGAGAGACGTGTAATGGGAGGGGGGTGGGTATGCATGCATGCATGATAAAAAGAAATAAAAAGAACAAAATGAAAAAAGTGATGCGAATGTGATGCATGCAAGGATAAGAGTGATGCAAAAGTGTGTGTCACCTAAAATACTCTCCCTCACTCCCGAAAAAGGATATAGAATGATATGATCAAAAAGTGGACAAAAATAGGGATGGGAGGAGGGGGGCAAAAAGCATCAGGACCAAGCAGAGAATGGGCAGCATAACGACAAAAAAGATCGATGGCATCAAGGGTGTGCCTAAGCTGGTGGTGCTGCGCCATCTCCGTCCTGAGGCGGAGGTGGGGGTGGGGGTAGTGGTGTGGTGGGACCGGAAAGGTGCTCTCTCTCAAGCGCAAGAGTACATACAAGTAGTAAAATCTGGGAGTCCAGATGTCGAATCCACGGGAAGAAATCTGTTGCAACCACAATTCAAATCAAATAGAAATCCTACGAAGAGAAACTAACCACTTCACAAATGATGACGGTGATGGTGATGTGAACACGTGAACAATATAAACATAGAAATACGTGAGAACAAATATCTATAAAAAGTGTGCACATGGTATGGGTTCGTTAGGATCAACGATTCGTATTAATTTGGTTGATAAGTATAACGCAATGAATTCTCCTTTTGGGAGCAATTCACCGGAAAATAAACAAGATAACTCAATGAATTCTCCTTTTGGGAGCAACTCATCGGAAGATGCCCTTTTGGGGGTTCAAACACAAAATTCAATGAGATCGTCGCTAAAGTTATAATACGATATGAAACTCTCTTTTGGAGAGATCAAAACTACGGTATGAAACTCCCTTTTGGGGAGATCAAAACTCACCCTTTTGGGGCGATCATCAACTAAATTAATTCTTTTGGAATCTAAAAAAGTCGATTTACGGACAAAGATTACAATTTTAGCGACGTTTAACGATTTAGCACGAGGAATACAACCAAATAAACACAAATTATATCCCCTAACTACTCCATACCATGCACAAATAAGTTTTAGCTACTCATAATATCAGAATAAACAAGTTTCATAGCCAAATACTTCAAGTTCATAGTAAAATACAATAGAAAACACCAAAATACGGGATAGAAGTTGAAGAAAATATCACCAATTCTCCTTGAAAAGACTTCAAACTCTCTGGAAATAATAAAACAAGCCTCTGGAATTTTACAGAATTTTTCAGGGGGAAAATACGGCTCCTAGAGCCTCCAATACGCACAAAATACGCCCCAATCTGCTTGAATACGCCCAAAAAACCCTAAAATACCTTATATACGCTCATTGCGGGTTTAAATAGGCTTAACGGGTGTAAAATCCGCACCCGGATGCATCCCAGCCAGTCATCTCGAGCGGATCAAACTTGGGCCGTTGATCCAAGCGGGATCGGACCACGCCTCGCCACGTAGCCCTTAATTTTCGTGCACAAACCCGCTTCGTTTCTTCGATCCGCACCCGCTTCGTTTGTAGCCGTTGGATTGGATCTCGACGGCGACAACGTGGCCACGTGTGCTGCAACGAATTCGAATTCGAATCGCTGTCGCTGATGAATGCCGGCCGTTGGATCTAAATCGCGTGGATCCGGATACGCCACGTCGCCCAAACACTGAGCGCCGTCCGATGGAGAGGGAAACGTCGGGATGCGGCCACGTGTACGCCAAGATTCGTGCCAACTTTATTTTATTTCCAATAAATGGTATTCTGCCATTCAAAAATTCATAGTAATTAGCACAAGTCTTAGAAAAATACAAATAAATATTCGTTGGAATTGTGAGATCGAGACCAAGCTAGAAAAAATATAAAAAGTGCAGAATTACGTCGTTAAATGATGTTTTATGCTCAAATAGTGTGTTTTCTCTAATAAATAAATGTGTAGAAAATACGTATGAATTAGAGAACAATGTAGCATCACATGAGCACAAAATAGGGCTAAATGGGGGGTTAAATATGTAATATTGAACCCGAATCACACCCCCCAACTAGCGATTTGCTAGTCTCTAGCAAAAATAGCGATAAATACGGATGAATTAATAAAACAATAAGTTCTATCAATCTCTTATGGCCTGGCTCAATAACACGCATTCCAACATGGTCTTGACCATTAATATACACATCCATGAACAAAATCAATCACATGATATTTTCTCTAATTTAGTATGAATAAATAACATGCAAGCATCGTTTTACGCAAGCGAAAGTATAACACGTCGTTATAAACTAGTTTTCGTGTTTCCAAGGAATTGGCCTATCAAAACAATCATTCAAATCATGGGTATTGAAGTTGTTTAGTATATTCACCATTCTTTTCTTTTATTAGTTCTGCGTAACGCGCATCAAGCAACATTCGCAGAAAAAGGTATAACTTGGATCGCTCCATCAAATGAGTGAGGTTCCGGTCAATGGCTCCCAAATCAGACGATAATAGGGCATTAGGCCAAGAAGGACCCCTCGGACTGTACTACTCGAGCCAACCAAGTTATTTATTAGTGACATACTCATTCATTCATTTTTCATCATTCATTTGTCATTCATTTTCTTTTCTTTTCTTTTCTTTTCGTTGTAAGCAACTCAACACCCATATTTTCAAACATAAACATTAACGACCATGGCCAAATTCCTCCTCAACTTGAAAACTATTCTAATAAATCGTGTATACTTAAGCTTTTTCATCATATTAGCATGCATGAGATAAATTCAAACTATTTCGAGATATTAATCATGGAAATTGAAAATTTTCGTGAATAGCATATTAACGAGTAAATCCATGAAGGAAAAATAATTAATCAAGCCATAAACAATTTTTAGAACTCAATTAACGTATAATCATCCGCATTTAAGGCATATGAAGGAGTTTTAAAAGATGAGATTTGGTGATTTATTCTTCTCAAAAAAAAATCCTAAGGTCTCATACACACCCCCCCAACTAAAGATGGACATTGTCCTCAATGTCTGAAGAGGTACGAGTTTATTCAAGCAAGCAACCTAGAAAGCATATAAAAACTACACTACTGGAAAGAACACACCGTGATCAAATGGCGGATCCCGAATCTTTAATTGTGGAGGAAGTTGTTCAATTTGCTCCTTGTGCTCCTCGGCTATTATTCTTCCTCCAAAAACTAATTTGGACCCCAGCAACACAACTCCAAGCATCTCTATAAGCTGTTTGTCAATGTCCTGCGAGAGATGAGTTATGTCAGTCCAAATTAATTTAAGATTCTTCGCAATAAAAATATTCCAAATATAGTCATCAAAATAAGTGAAAGAAATTAAAGCAAGTTGACGACTACTCCCTGAAAGATATGCACTACTCTCCGTACGATGCTCGATCAATGGGGAGAGGGATAAATGATTTTGGGACAAAACTGGAGGAGGGCATGGTTCTGACTCCATGGAGATAATCTCAAAACCCTTGTCCCTAGCTGTCTCCTCCTCTCGTTCATCCAAAATTGCTAGCTCGGCCTCTCTTTTGCACACATTTTCTGCCATGTAAATATTATTTTTCGTGTCATCAACGTGACATGGCTCGATCGATTTTCCTGCAATAGAAGATAAACTCGTATTAGTTTCTTTAAATTGAGTTTCAAAATAATTATTTTCTTCTAAGCAAACGGCAATCAAATTAAGATTTTCAATAGATTTTTGAATCTGCCGACTCTGAGCAAGGAAATTCTCCTGGAATTGATGGGATGTGGCCTCCTGTGTCTGAATAGTCTGGTAAGCTTCCTCTTTCAAGGATTGCAAAGGTACGTCTACGCTTTGCTCTTCTTGATCGAGGCACGAAGGCTCCGTTGAATCGCTCTCTGAAGTCTCTTCCATGGTTTCTTCGTTTTCTTGAAGAGACTCCATATATTCCCACGCCACTGTCGGCGTCATGCCTCCCAATAATTCCTGCAGCTGAGGTTGTAGTCCATCTATGAAGAACGTCATAAGCTCTTCATTTGTGTACCCATGCTGCGGATAGCTCGATATAGTGTCTGTGAACCTCCTCCAGGCCTGAAAGAAAGTTTCACAGTCAGTTTGATTAAAATTGACAATTTTGAGCTTCTCCATTCTATGTTTGTGTGCATTAGCATATCGTGCATCATAAAGATTGTTTGTGCAATAGAAGTTCATGAATTCCATTTTGAAATAAAATAAAATAAAAAAAAAAGTTTATGCACAGTAAAGTGGAAAGATCTCACCGAAGGTCCTCTAAATGAAATAAACCGTAGTCACAAACCATTTCTCCCCGGCAACGGCGCCAAAAACTTGGTGGGACCGGAAAGGTGCTCTCTCTCAAGCGCAAGAGTCCGTACAAGTAGTAAAATTTGGGAGTCCAGATGTCGAATCCACGGGAAGAAATCTGTTGCAACCACAATTCAAATCAAATAGAAATCCTACGAAGAGAAACTAACCACTTCACAAATGATGACGGTGATGGTGATGTGAACACGTGAACAATATAAACATAGAAATACGTGAGAACAAATATCTATAAAAAGTGTGCACATGGTATGGGTTCGTTAGGATCAACGATTCGTATTAATTTGGTTGATAAGTATAACGCAATGAATTCTCCTTTTGGGAGCAATTCACCGGAAAATAAACAAGATAACTCAATGAATTCTCCTTTTGGGAGCAACTCATCGGAAGATGCCCTTTTGGGGGTTCAAACACAAAATTCAATGAGATCGTCGCTAAAGTTATAATACGATATGAAACTCTCTTTTGGAGTGATCAAAACTACGGTATGAAACTCCCTTTTGGGGAGATCAAAACTCACCCTTTTGGGGCGATCATCAACTAAATTAATTCTTTTGGAATCTAAAAAAGTCGATTTACGGACAAAGATTACAATTTTAGCGACGTTTAACGATTTAGCACGAGGAATACAACCAAATAAACACAAATTATATCCCCTAACTACTCCATACCATGCACAAATAAGTTTTAGCTACTCATAATATCAGAATAAACAAGTTTCATAGCCAAATACTTCAAGTTCATAGCAAAATACTATAGAAAACACCAAAATACGGGATAGAAGTTGAAGAAAATATCACCAATTCTCCTTGAAAAGACTTCAAACTCTCTGGAAATAATAAAACAAGCCTCTGGAATTTTACAGAATTTTTCAGGGGGAAAATACGGCTCCTAGAGCCTCCAATACGCACAAAATACGCCCCAATCTGCTTGAATACGCCCAAAAAACCCTAAAATACCTTATATACGCTCATTGCGGGTTTAAATAGGCTTAACGGGTGTAAAATCCGCACCCGGATGCATCCCAGCCGGTCATCTCGAGCGGATCAAACTTGGGCCGTTGATCCAAGCGGGATCGGACCACGCCTCGCCACGTAGCCCTTAATTTTCGTGCACAAACCCGCTTCGTTTCTTCGATCCGCACCCGCTTCGTTTGTAGCCGTTGGATTGGATCTCGACGGCGATAACATGGCCACGTGTGCTGCAACGGATTCGAATTCGAATCGCTGTCGCTGATGAATGCCGGCCGTTGGATCTGAATCGCGTGGATCCGGATACGCCACATCGCCCAAACACTGAGCGTCGTCCGATGGAGAGGGAAACGTAGGGATGCGGCCACGTGTACGCCAAGATTCGTGCCAACTTTATTTTATTTCCAATAAATGGTATTCTGCCATTCAAAAATTCATAGTAATTAGCACAGGTCTCAGAAAAATACAAATAAATATTCGTTGGAATCGTGAGATCGAGACCAAGCTAGGAAAAATATAAAAAGTGCAGAATTACTTCGTTAAATTCTGTTTTGTGCTCAAATAGTGTGTTTTCTCTAATAAATAAATGTGTAGAAAATACGTATGAATTAGAGAACAATGTAGCATCACATGAGCACAAAATAGGGCTAAATGGGGGGTTAAATATGTAATATTGAACCCGAATCATGGTGGTCGTGGAATAGTCTGCTGGGTGGGTGGGGTCGTGGCATAGTCTGCTGGGTGGGTGGTGGTCGTGGCAGTCGCTCAAGAATCTGGGTCAAGCAATAGTGAATGCTGGGAAGTAGCTCGAGGCGGTGCTGCATGGCGGTGACTGTGGAAGACAAAGCCCTAAAATCGTCCCGGAGTCCACTCAACCCCCCCTCAAGAGCACGAACGCTCTGAACTAAGGCGTCAGGGGGTGGTGGAGCGGAGGGACGGACAGGTCTAGGCTGAGCCGGTCGGGGCTGTCTAATACGGGCGGTGTAGGTGATCGGGACAGCAGTCATGGGTGGTAAGTGTGCTGTGCTCACTAGTGGATGCCCAGCCTCAGTGCGAGGCTGGGACGCAGGCTGGTGTGAAGTGGAAGCAGCAGCAGTGGGAGTGGAAGACAAAATCGGTGACGAGGCGGCAAGAGAGATCAGTGACACAGACGTGGGGACAGACGTCACGACACTCTCAGATAGAACATCTACGGTGGAGACAGAAGGGTCGACCGCTGGGGAGGAAGTGTGGGGTCCAAAAGGTGAAATCCCAACGGAGATCATACTGGCCATGGTCTCCACGACAGCAGCGAAAGAAGGCTCGCCGCTCTCAAGTATGGTGGGTGGACGCTTGGGTAGCAGAGAGGTGAGTGGCTCGACCGACAAGGGCACAGTAGTGGTGGTGGCAGTGGTAGACGTGGTGGGCTTAGGCTCAGCAAGTGTACTCCCGACACTGGCAGAAGTGGGGACAGAAGTGTCGGGAGCGGCAGAAAGTGCAGGCTCAGGCTGAGGGAACACATGGTCAGCTGGCGGTGCAGGGTGTGCAGGTGGTGCAGGCTCAGCTCCCTCGGCCTCTAACACGTAGGCGGTGGGGATCAGGAGATCCATCGTCGGAAGCCAGTCGTCGTGTGCTGGTCCTAAGTGTGTCCGAGCGGGGCTCGGAAGGATCATGTAGTCAGCACCGTACGGACCGTGCAACCAAACCCAGTGCAGCTGGCTGTGCAGACGAAGCATCTTCATCCGGGCCATGACGTCTATCGATAATGCAGTGGGGCCCGAGGCTCGTCGCAGGTCAGCCGGAAGGTCCTCGCCGGTCATCAGGGCTAGCAGGGTGATCAGGCCGTCGCAACATATCGGAGAGCGAGCGCCCACCGATACGATGATGCGGTCCAAAAACCAGCTAGCGACATCGATCTCAACGGCGGGGACCAACGTAACTCCATCCCTATCAAGAACTCTGGGGCGAGTCATCGCGTAGAGCATATAGAGCTCAGGCGTAGACATCGTCCCAGGCTCGTACCTCGCCAGAAAGGTGGTCGCCATAAGGCGATGTGCTATGCGGAGGCAGGGGTGGACTATGGCCGAGGCCTTGGCCCTACTAGGATCGAAGGCCTGAGGTAAACCTGTGATCCTGGCCCAGAAGGCGTGTGAATCAAAGGATGGGGGAGGGATATGTGTAGGGGCGTAGGCTCGGTCGGGTGTGGGGACAGGGGGCCACTGAAAGAATGCCCGAAGCATATCGAGAGTGATCTGACACTCTCGATCCATAAGTCGGAAGGAGCATCCCTCAGCGGTCCGGGCGATCGAGCTGAGCACCTCGAGTGTCGGACGGACGTAGGTGTCCGCCGACATGGAAAGAAAGTCTCGCCAACCCACGTTGTCGTACAACGTGAGCATGCCCTCGAGTACCCCCAGGCAGTCTAGGTCAGCAAGGTGTGCGAACCTGGAGGGCACTATCGAGCGCTGGGCGATACGCTCAAAAGCGACGCGATGTGCGTCGTCTCGGAACGTAATACCCAGCGGCTCGACGATAGGAGCCGGTGGTGGCTATGGGTGTGGGGGCTCGGATGGGAGTGGCTTTGGGTGGACTGGGTCGGCAGGCTGTGGCTGTGTGGGGTGAGGTGGTGTAGGCAGTGGAGAGTCCTCCACCTCATGGGAGGGGCCGGGCTCATCCAGCCGCTTCCACTTGGCGGAAGCTCCCCGAGTGCGTGGTCGTGTGCGGGGCGGCATGTTCGCCCCGACTGCTCACCCAACAAGTAAAACGCGGCGTGCCAAAATAAATGGAACGATGGTACCTGAACACACCGCGAGAGAAAAACAGCAGATGCGTGCGAAGGCGCCGCCTCCACTAAGCCAAAAGCACGTCCCGGAAGCTCCCCTAAGCTCCCCTAAGCTCCCCAAGATAGCCTACACATCAAACAAGAATATCAGCGTGTAAAATTCAAAATACATGGGGGGGTTAGGGGTATAATAGATAGATAAAGAAATTAATTTGATTTAGGGGCACGATTAGTGCACGGATCGTCGAAAATACGAGAAAATGGAGAAAACGGGCGAAAAGGGGTTACTGGAGGTCGCCCGGCGGCGAGGTAGTCACCGGCGGTGAGGGGATGGTCGGCGGTCGGCGCTCGGCCGTCGGCGGTCGGCGCTCGGCCGTCGGCGGTCGGCGGTCGAGGGCGGCGTTCGGGCGAGGGGGATGTCGCAGAGGGCGAGCGAGGAGCAATCGCACGCGGGCTCGGGCAATTTGGGGGAATGACGTTTCGAATTCCGCACCGAGCCCGCTGCGCATTATATAGGAGAGGTTACGACTCGGCCGTGTAACGGTGTCGCTCGGCCGAGTGATCGTAACGAAAAATATTTTCAAAAAATCTTCCCCACATACGACTCGGTCGAGTGTCTTTGCCACCCTCGGCCGAGCGGAAAAAGTCCATTCGGCCGAGTGGCACAAGCTACTCAGCAATACTCGCCCTAGGAGCGTATCAGTTTCACTCGGTCGAGTGAAGATATATACTCGGTCGAGTGGCAATTTATTCTGAAATCGAAAAAAGAACAGAGAGTTGGGTGCAGCAGACTTCCCTCGTTGGTGCGCCACTCGGGCAGATGACGTTGGTGGCTCGGCCGAGTGGCCATGGTACTCGGCCGAGTGAGGCTCCGTTCTCTGCTGTGATGCTCCGTTTTGGCTCTAATCTCTGTTTTTTCTTTCTCCAGTTGATTTCTTCCCTTTCCTAAGCCTTGAGCGCATTCCTGTAGCACTCTTCTTCGCCTTAGTCATCCTCCATATGATAGATATCCCGTTCTCCTCTCCTGTCAAAGAAAATAGGACCCGTTGTCAAAAATTTTCGAGCGAACGACTCAAAAACACTAATTAAGTCTAAAACAAAAAATAAAAACCAAAAATAGAAAAACGCGATAACGATAACCGTCGGGTTGCCTCCCGACAAGCGCTAGTTTTAGGTCTTGAGCTCGACCCGTATTGATTTTCAATTAACGCTTGATGTTGGGTGCATACGAGATGCACCCATCGAACTTGCTTGGAAGACCACTCGGATTTGGATCATGGTGGTGTGAGGTCTTCCTCAGCATCCCTTCATCATGGGCGATGTTGGGGGGTGGCTCCCCCAAGCTAGAGCTTGCTCCGGTCTTCTTCTTTGCCAGTGACACCGATCTTCGCATCGATGGAGCTTTCTTTGGAGTCCTCAACTTCGAGAGCTTGCAGAGCTCCCGTATTCTTGCGACAACAGCGTCGCCATCATCAATTGCCATGGAGATATCGGGGGAGTGCTCAATCTTCTCTTCTTCGGCCAAGTCTAGGCCTTCTTCGAAGCTATCTTCGTGGGATGCGCCGATGGAATGGGGGATCACCTCTTCAATGACCTCATCAAGGAGGTATGAAAGGTCGTCCGGCCGTCCCTTGAGTAGATATATTCTATTTACCTCGCCCATAGGGACTCCTTCGGAATAATGCTTTAGACGTTGCCCATTCACCTTGAAAGTGGCTGCGTCTTTCCCTTCCAATTCAAATGCTCCTCCCGGTTGTATGCGCTTGATGGTGAAAGGTCCGGACCACCGTGACCTCAACTTCCCGGGGAATAGTCGGAGTCGAGAATTATATAGCAAGACCTTGTCTCCGACCTTGAAGTCCGTGACAGTTATGCGGGCATCGTGGACCATCTTGGTCCTTTCTTTGTAAATTCTTGAGCTCTCATATGCATCTCTTCTAATTTCGTCGAGCTCATTGATGTCCAATAGTCGCCTCACCGCCGCACTCTTATAGTCATAATTGAGGGTCTTGATGGCCCAATACGCGCGGTGCTCCAACTCTACCGGTAGATGACAAGCCTTCCCATAGACGAGTCGGAACGGTGTGGTGCCAATAGGAGTTCGAAATGCCGTGCGATACGCCCATAGGGCATCGTTTAGCTTCATGGACCAATCTTTTCTAGATCGATCTACGGTCTTTTCAAGAATTTGCTTGATTTCTCTATTTGAAACTTCCACTTGTCCGCTCGTTTGAGGGTGGTAGGCCATTCCAATCCTATGGTTTACCCTGTACTTCTTCAACATAGCTCCAAATTTGTTTTCTCTGAAGTGACTTCCTCCGTCGCTTATCAAAGTACGGGGCACCCCAAAGCGCGGGAAAATATTCTGCTTAAAAAACTTTGAGACAACCCTTGCGTCATTGGTAGGGGTGGCGATGGCTTTTACCCATTTGGAGACGTAGTCCACGGCCAACAAGATATACTTGTTACCCTTGCTCGACAGAAATGGTCCCATGAAGTCCACTCCCCAACAATCAAAGAGCTCAATCTCAAGAATATGCTTCATTGGCATCTCATTTCGTTTAGAAATATTCCCGGTTCGTTGGCATCTATCGTACGCCTTGACGAAGTCATGCGTGTCTCTGAACATGGTTGGCCAAAAGAATCCACTCTGCAATATCTTAGCGGTAGTCTTAGAAGCGGCGTGATGACCCCCGCATGGCATACCATGGCAATGCAGGATGATGGAGGTGGCCTCCTCCTTAGAGATACATCTCCGGATAACCCCATCCTTGCATATCTTAAAGAGATACGGATCTTCCCAGAAATAGCTACGGACCTCATGCATAAATCTCCTCTTTTGCTGTGTGGGCATCCCGCATGGTTTAATCCCACATGCCAAGTAATTGACATAGTCCGCATACCAAGGAACTTCCCCGGTCCTTATGGCGTATAGCCTCTCATCAACAAAGGAGTCATCGATGGGCAAACTCTCGTCCTCCTTGTCACGAATAAGTCTAGACAAATGGTCCGCCACAACATTGTCCGTACCCTTCTTATCTCTGATTTCCAAATCAAATTCTTGCAATAGAAGTATCCACCTAATCAACCTGGGTTTGGCCTCTTTCTTGTTTAGGAGATACTTCAATGCCGCATGGTCGGTGTGGACAATTACCTTGGATCCAAGGAGATATGAGCGGAACTTTTCAATGGAGTACACGACCGCTAGAAGCTCTTTCTCCGTAGTTGTGTAATTTTTCTGTGCGTCATCCAACGTTTTGCTTGCATAGAATATTGCATGAAGCTTCCTATCTTTCCTTTGCCCCAATACCGCTCCAATTGCTTGGTCACTTGCATCACACATGAGTTCAAAGGGAAGGCTCCAATCCGACGGCTGGATGATGGGCGCAGAAATTAGTGCCTCCTTCAATGTATTGAAGGCTTGCAAGCATTCACCTGAAAAAACAAACGGAGCATCTTTAGCAAGCAAGGAAGTAAGAGGTTGGGCAATCAAGGCGAAATCCTTGATAAAGCGGCGGTAAAACCCCGCATGAGCAAGAAAGCCTCTAATGCCCTTGACATTAATACGAGGAGGGAGTTTCTCGATTACCTCAATCTTTGCCTTATCTACCTTAATTCCTCTCGAGGAGACAAGGTGCCCGAGAACTATACCTTCCGTGACCATGAAGTGACACTTCTCCCAATTTAGAGTTAGATTATTTTGTTGGCACCTTTTGAGAACTTTAGTAAGATTAGCCAAACAAGAATCAAACTCGCTTCCATAAACCGAAAAATCATCCATAAAGACTTCCATAATATTTTCAATGTAATCGGAAAATATGGATGTCATACATCTCTGAAAGGTGGCGGGAGCATTACAAAGACCAAAGGGCATCCTACGGTAGGCATAGGTACCATAGGGACAAGTGAAAGTGGTCTTTTCTTGGTCATCTTCGTGCAAAGGGATTTAGAAAACCCCCGAATACACATCCAAATAACAAAAGTATTTATGTTTAGCTAGGCGTTCAAGCATTTGATCAATGAAGGGCAATGTGTAATGGTCTTTTTGGGTGGCTTTATTTAATTTCCTATAATCAATGCACATTCGCCATCCCGTGACAGTGCGTGTAGAAATGGGCTCTCCTTTATCATTTTTTATAACAGTCATCCCCCCTTTCTTGGAGACGACGTGAACAGGGCTAACCCACCTACTGTCGGACCCACCTACTATCGGAGATAGGATAAATAATACCGCCCTCAAGCAATTTTAGGATTTCCTTTTTCACTACCTCTTTCATATTCGGGTTCAACTGCCTTTGAGGCTCAATGGAAGAGGCTTCAGTGTTTTCCAAGTGGATCCTATGCGTGCATAGCCTATGGCTTATTCCCTTAAGATCAGAGATAGTGTAGCCAAGGACATCCTTGTGATCCCTAAGCACTTCTAATAGTTTTTCAAGTTGGTCCTGGCCAAGGTGGGCATTTACAATCACCGGGAAGGTCAATTTACTCCCCAAGAAAGCATACCTTAGATTTGGCGGTAATTGTTTAAGCTCTACCTCAAAGGGTGCCGTACCCTCTGCTTCGTCACCTTGTGTGAATTTGGCTTCTCCTTCAACATCTGAGTTTAGCTCACTCTCGAATGGAGGCTCAGATTCGCTTCCTAGTGAGGACGGTGCATCGGAATAGACGCTCTCCGATTCTGCGCTTGCATCGATAGGACCACCACCTTGCTCCGGTTCATTCCTGAGATCAAGAAATACGTCAGCAGATTCATAAATGCAAGAGTGGGGGTCATAGAGTGTATCTCCCTGATTATCGGTTTGTTTGAAGTGTTCCTTGGGAGTGTAGTAATCTTCGACACATGTTTTATCGCCTTCAAAATATAGCTTGTCGTCCCTCACATCAACTCTGATATCGCCCACAATAGTCCCATCCGGGGAGATTTGATCCATCACGAAGCTAGCAAACAGTTGTTCGACGGGGTCCTCGATATTAATAGCAAAAGCTCCGGTAGCGTAGACCTCATCAATAAGTTCCTTGAGGAGCTCTGCAAAAGATTCATCATCTCCCTGGCCAGACTCAGACATTGGAATTGCATCCCCCATTTTACCGGGTGATCCAAATCAAACTCCGTCAAAATGTCGTCCCCGGCAACGGCGCCAAAAACTTGATCGAGCCCCGGATACACGTCCCGGAGCGGTGACGATCGTAGTCTTACCGCAAGTGCACGGTGTAGCGACGAGCGGGTATCGAACACAGGGAGGCCTAATAACAGTGTCTTCTTCGAATCACCTGGCTATAGGGGAAGTCGGGAGAATGTTTGCAATGTGTGGTCACAGTCGTTTAAATGTATAAAGGGATTAACAAATTAATAAAGACGCTTAGGGGATAGGGAATCCCCGCTACTTGCCGTATCTCATCATTGTGACTCGTAGGTTTCACAATTGCTAGACTTGAAAATTGGGTGAACTAGTTGCAACTAAATGTGGAACCAAGCTCACGCTCTCGCGCTATTGCCGGTCTATAGCCAACCTAGGGTAGGGTCCAATCTCTTGCAAACCCTAACCTAGGCAAACTAGCATGAAGAACAACATCATCGTTCAATCGTATCTCGAGCCCACTCTCGTGCAAACTCGAGCTACGACCAAGGTTGGGATAGTTCCTACCCATCCAATCTCTTGCAAACGGGTATTGGTATAGAATTGCAATCAAAAAACCCTAGTTTCGGTCCAATCTCTTGCAAATCGATTCCGGAGGAATTCAATTGCAACCCAATTCGAATATCTAGGGCTTCCTATCAAATTGGGATCCAATCTCTTGCAAATCCCAATCGATATGAATCCCTAGCTATTCGTATTATAGCAATCCCAAACTACCCCTAATCAATACTAGCAATAGTTTCACCAATTCATCACAATTTCGAAATTGGGCTCGTAGGGTTCATCCCTACGCCCTAAGACGATGAACTACTCACAATTAATAATAGAATGCAATAGAAATTCACAAATAAAATCCATGGAATTCATAGCAATATTCAAAATATCAACAAAAATTGAGTTTTTGAGGGAGAGAAATACAAACCAATGAAGAACAAGGTAGCATCCAACAAAATCTCACTTTCTCTCCTCCCTTAAAGCTTAATCAAATCCCTAAAAAGTTAATCTAAAAAGCTACAAAAAGTTTTGAAAAAGCTCTCTCTGACTAGGATAAAAACTGGTGTTAAATACCCCCCAAAATCGCCCAAAAAACCCTGACGAAAATGCCCCTGCGCAGCCTCAAATCCGCAGTTTTCGCTACAGGCAGCGCGGCTCACTCGGCCGAGTGACAAATGTCACTCGGCCGAGTAACGAACCCTGTACAAAAACAGAGAGTTGGGGGTCTCGGGGGGTCGTCTCCTCGGAGGTCACTCGGGCGGACGGCCTTTCGTCACTCGGGCGGACGTCGGTTGTCACTCGGGCGGACCGTCTTTCTCCACTCGGTCAAGTCAGTCATCGGGACTGTCAGACGAAAAAACAGAGAGTTCAGTCTCTTTTGTTGCCGTCGTCTTGGCCCCACTTGGGCGATGGGTGACTCGGTGCTCGGCCGAGTGGAATGGTGATGCTCGGCCGAGTGCACCCTGAAATTGCTCTGTTGCGTGTCCGATCTGGCCGGCCGAGCGGGCTTCCTATGGTCGGCCGAGTGACTCCTTCACTCGGTCGAGTGAAGTGCTAAAAATTCCCAAACTTCATATCTTCGCCTCCTCGTCGCTCCTACGACGTTCTTTCTCCTTCCACTCCTCTCCAACAGCAAAATACCCCTCAAGAGAGTCGTCGGTGACACTCCGGAGTGGGTGCATCTCAGAATCACTCCAAATCACTCCAAATCTCCTGAAATACGACAAAAACAACAAATCGTGAAAAGCGCAATATTTTCGAATAAACGTGAAAAACACGATTTGAGCGATCAAAATGACATGCAAACATGCAGAAAAAAGGTGTAAAATATTAAGTGATCATACATCACATCCCAGTGACGATTAGGATAGAGGCTAGTATTACGGAGCTGACCACATTAGTCTGAAGACCACATCAGAGGCGACGATACTTAGCACACCCCTCCAGAGTTTCTGGATTTTGCAGCTACTTAATTGTAATAACTTTGTAATCTGTGTGTATTTTTGGAATGTTGTAAATAGGAGTGATGAGATGAGCCTAAGAGATCTGAAAGCCTAAGAACTTTTACAGATCAGTGGGAGTTGAGGGAATTTGCACTCTTTTCTTTTAGATATGGTTTTTCCCACTGGGTTTTCTATAGCCAAAGGTTTTAATGAGGCAAATCATTTAACTCTGGATCCTGAAGAATCCACCGCTCTGTGACGCTCAGAATCCAGAAGTATTCATGAGCAGAGTCACTTGTACAAATCAAGGGGAGTTAAAGAGCATTTGTACTCTTTTTCCTTAACTATGATTTTTCCCACTGGGTTTTTCATAGCTAAAGGTTTTAACGAGGCAACCCTCACCAACTCAGGATCCTGAAGTATCCACCCCATGTGAGACTCTTTTTACACTCAGAATCCCGAAGTACTCTTGAGCAGAGTCCACACCTATGGCTGGATAAGGGGGAGTGTTGTGAATGGAAATAACCAGAGTCGGTTAGGATTGCGGGTATCTTAGAGATACGCCCATATCTATGTATTCTATCTTTCTACTCTTCTACCATGCCTATAAATAAAGGGCTGGGGGTTCCTCCCCTAGCAGTTGATTCATAACAGTATATATTAAACATTTTGTATAAAAATAATTTTAAGGGATTTATTACGGATCGGTCCCTCGACATCCAGAAATTCAAAAGGAGGTACCGGGGCGTACTCGCCTCCGAGAGGGTCGTGGATACGGGGTCGGGTCACGCGTTGAACTACGGAGGACAATAGTAAAATCAAAATACGAAAACACACACGTGAAACAAGATACGCGCTAAAATACGTACGGTCGAAAAGTGATCGTGACAGTGTCATGTGTCACAACATGATCCGTGACATCAGGTTCAACATGAGCCGATGTTGCAACATCGTGTGAAACATCAGATACAACATGAGCATGTCTTGCAACTTAAGGTGCAATACCAGAGGCAACATCAGATCCAACTTCAGGTGCAGCATCAGAGGCAATATTAAAGACATTTGGGGTAGCTTGGTCGTCAATACGATAATCATACACTATATCCTCTGGAATATCTAGCCCATGCCCACAACCTTGATCAAAAGAATTTCGTGGAACAAATGATTCCTCAGCACCAGCTTTACATCCCCCAGTATCAGTAGAGATCGACATTGAAGAATCGAAGTCTTCTAACACTACAATTTCGGTCAATACAACAGAGGAGCGACACGAGACTTAGATGTGACCAGAAACAGTGTATCACCATCCACAATTCGAACACTTTTCTGAGTCCCACCAAGCCGGCCAAGACGAATGTCACCAATACACACCCCAGAAAAATCCAAATGAGTCACATCAAACTTTTCTCCAGTCTCTCTCAAATGGCAAAACCATCCATAAAGGTCTTCAGGAACAGAGGACTTCGAAGAAGAGGAGGGTACCTCATGCTTAATCGAAATTGGGACATATGGAACAATTTCCTAATACGAAGTTGCAGCGGCCTGCATGTCCACAGAAGACATTGAAACAGGAGAGGATGAGGGGAAATTTTGAGAAGACGCTCAGGCGGATCGAGACAACACACCTTTTCCTTTCATTGGAGAAGGAGAGGATGAGGACGCTGCCGCCTTTGCTGCAGCAGTACGACATGAGTAGCGATAAGGCGCCTGAGAGGAGCGATCTTCTTGATTGCGAGCCATTGAGATGTGGAGATTGATCCTTTCGTTAGAATAACAAAGAAGCCCTAGAAAAAATCCCATATTCTGAGAATTAGAAGAGACGAAGTGAGAGTGCGAAGCCCTAAACTTATTCAGCAATCGCTTTTTATCATTCCCCCCAATGTTGTACGACATGAAGTTCAATTGAAAAATTAAATGCGGCAAAGCCCAATAGCTTGCCGTAACTCCTCATGTAACGGCATGTGTTTTCGTTGTGCACGTATTTTCGTAACAAGACGATTTCGAGTGACTTAAAATTGAGTAAATGACTTTTTTCGTATCCGTGATCCTCGCGACGATACGAACTCGTAGTATTTTTTTCGTAATTTTTTCAAGTACGTCTAGTATCGGGGGGCAAAATCGTAATTTCGTATTGTAAAGTTACATTTGTACTAATTACGTTTTAACATTTTAACCTAAATAAATTATGTAACCTAACTCATTTGAACCCTCCCGTCGGCAGCTTCCCTCCATGTGTTAAACAAAATCCCTTTTCTCCACGCTTAGTCCACAAAACAACAACCTATAATTAATACACATTCATGCACCTTAACACTAATTTTTATTTAACACTATCATTCCCCTCTAACACGCAGCAGAAAACATCCACGCTCACACGGTGACATTCACTTTTCCCAACCTCCTCCACCATAGGCGCATCCTCCCTACAATTCCTCAACCAAAATCCAACACCAATCCTCATCAACTTTCAGCTCCTTCAACCCAAAATCAACCTAATTTCCTCAAACAAACCCAAATCGCAAATCAGCACCTTCAAATCAAACCAAAAATTAAACACCAAATCGGAAATTCAGAGAAGAAAAAACTGAAATCGGATCTGAAATTCAACCCCCTCCCTGCCTGAGAGCCCCACCAGCTGGAGCCACCCATAGTCGCGGGTGCCACCCAGCCTGGAACCCCTTGGCCACTGACCCGCCACCGGAGCCACCCGCGCGCAGCTGTCCGCCGCCCTGCCAGCTCCCCGCTGCGCTGCCCGGTTGTCTGCCGTCGGAGCCGCCTGCACGCGCAGCCGCACGCCGCCCTGCATCCCCTGACCCAGCCGCCTGCTCCACTTGAGAGCCGCCTGGATCCGCAGCCAAGCCGCCCCCTCGATCTCTCTTTTCCCTGCAAAGAAAAGAAAGGGAAAGAAAGAAAGAAGAAGAACGAAAAGGAAGGATACATGTGAGATGGGGGGAGTTTATTTAAGTTAAAGGGGAAGTTATTTTATAAGGTGTAATAGTTTATATGTTAAATATTAGTTTAAGTTAGGTATTTTATTTCAGTTTATTTTCAGTTATATTTTTTATTATTAATCTATTTTCAGTTATAGTATTATGATAAAATTTACTTGTTATCATTAGTTCATTGTATACAGTATATAGTACCATATGTTAATTATTAAAACTTATAGGTTAATGTGATGGGAGTATAGCATGTTACTGGAAGCTCACATAATATATTACTATAGCTTATAATAACATGTTAATTTATACCTAATAGCTTAAAATGGAGCATTATAATACTTTTATGTATTAAGTATATTTATATAAACCAAAATCATAATATGTTATGTTAACAACATATCGTAGTAATTTAATTTTAATCGTTTAAGAATTGTTAGCTTAATATCGTAATTCTAATGACGTAGATATAACACACCACTCGTTACGATCACGTGGACACCCAAATCACCAAAATCAGGCAAGTGTGCATTTTCTCCATGTTTTAAATGTCGTTTCATTTAATGCGACACCAAACTTTACATGTACCAGTTGTGTACTGCAAGATAAAAACTCGCATGCATGCGTATGGACACTTTACTAAGTTAATTGAATATGCCTTGTGAATTGCAACATTTTTGGACGCATTTGAATTTCTTGAACTACTTGAAAATCATAGACATTGCAGGCCGGTTTGGCTAATCATAGATATTTCATGCCAAGATTTGGCTATCTTGTGTGCCAGTTTGGCTAGTCTGGCTCGTGTTCCAATATTATCAAGCGCGCCGGTTTGGCTGATTCTGTCTCGTGGTCCAGAAAAGTACAAAATGGGTGGGGTAGGGTTCGCGGGCACTAGTCAGTAGTAAAAGGGTCACCTTCGAGGGCATGAGAAGGTAGATTCACTTGCTAGCCGCCTAAAGACGTGAACCTTAGTGCACTAAATTGAATACACTCTTGAACAACTTGAAAACTGCTATCTTGAAAATGCGTGACATGTAAAATTGTAAATGCTTTCTTTTATAGAATTGCAACTACTTTCACTTATATAATTGTAACTATTTGCACTTATAAAATTATTACTGTTGAGTATTTGGACTTCTTCCTACTTGGTGTTGATGATGAGCAAACATAAATACTTGTGACTAATCCCCTATTTGCAGTTAGTCCATTATCTAAGCATATCATGAAGATCAATTAGCAATGAATGTCACTCAAGGATCAATCAAAGCATGAAAAGTGGAATGGATGATCAAAGATGGTGAATGGAGCTCCTAGAAGACTTCAAGCTCATTCTTTGGATAGAATAGAGGCTATTACAAGATGTAATCTTTTTATTCTCTTCTAGTATGTAGCTTAGAAGTAGAACTATGTTGGAGCACACAAACATCTTTATTTCTGTCTTAGGAAATCATTAGATCACATTTCCTTAGACTCCAATTCACATTTCTCAAGCATGTACATTTTGGGATTTCAACAGGCGACTGCTAAACGTTTTACAGTCGCATGTCTCCAAACAGTCGACTGTGATTTGTTTTACAGTCGCTTGTTATGCACATACTTTATCAATTGGTTTTTGGGCTTTCAGTTTTAACTCTATCCAAGTGACTGCTGTACAAAAGACAGGCACCTATCCAAGCTAGAGGCGTATATGAATTGTTAGTCAGTCACCTGTTTCTCTCACTTCTACAAAAAGGAATTAGGGCTCTCACACATCGTTGATTAATCTTGCTATTTTTCTACAATGCGTTAGTAAACATTTAGTAAAGATGGGATTTTGGAGGAATGAGTGTAGTTTAACTAATTTTTTTCACCATATATTAGAAAGCGATTTAAAATATAAAAAACATGTTCAACAAAGAAACAAATGTGCCTTAAGTAATTGCAGAAGTATAAGTGAGTAGTCGAATTCTTAAGAAATTAAAGCATCTTTAGATATCTATAATGCTAATTGCAAATTTGCAGTGAACAAGTGGACTTTATCCATGTTAGCAGTAGCGCCCATCATGAGCTAGGCCTGTATGACAAGTTCTCAGTTATTTTATTGAAGAGAACAAAAGCTATATATTGTAAGTGTCGACATAGCTTTTGACTTTTTTGGCCAATTGATTTATGGCCAATAAAAATTTGAAATCAAATTCCATGTGCAGTAAATTATATTCCTTTGGTCATCTGTCTACTGGAGTACATCAATTTGATAAAATTAAGTTTGAGGTAAAATCAAGCCCGGAGATCGGGATTGTTTCTTGTGTCATCAAGGAAAACCTCAAGAGCTAGGTAAATAAATTTCGCTCGATCGCTTTCTTTAGGGTGTGTTTGGTTTGAAGAAAAAGGAAAGAAAGAAAAATGAAATGAAAAGGAAAAAGAAAAAGAAAGAAAAGCAAAATGAAATGAGATTCTTTCTCATGTTTGGTTGCCAAGGAAAATTGGGAAGAAAGTTGAATGGAAAATATAGAAATTAATATTATTATGTTGCTCATTGAATATGAATAAAAAATAATTTTACTGGTTAAGTTGTGAATTCAAATCATTCTATCATCATAAAAAATTAAAATCTTATTTTTAAATTAAAAACTTATTGGTTATTTTGAAAAAATTATTTATTTAGTTAATAATTTGCGAATTGTAACGAATAATTCGTTAACACTATAAATATTATGATTCGTAGATAATATGTTATTTAATAGTATATGAATAATTTACAAATTTTGTTAAAAAGTTTGAAATTATTCGCAAGCTATTTGAAAATTCGTGCATAATGCGTGGATTTTTCAAGCAACTATGAATTTTTTACAAATTCGTGAATTATTCGCACAATTCATGCATACATGAAAATAAATTAAAGATTCAGAATTTATTTGGAAAATAGAGAATTATTCGTGACCTATATAAAAAATTCATGAATAATCCAAGAGTTTTTAAAAGATCGTAAATTATTCGTGAATTTTTAAAAATTCATAAATTATTCTCTATTTCGAACAATTCATGAATGAATATATATATTGAAGGTGTTTTTTGAAAAATTAGTCAATTATTCGTGACTTATTTGAAAATTCGTGAATAATTTGTGAATTTTTCGAGTAATTTGCGAATAATTTTTTGAAAAATTCACGAATTATTCATGATTTTTTAGATACAAACTTATGAATAATTCGTAGATTCATTAAAAAGAATAACTAATTATTTTTGCTAAAAAATATCAATATATGAAAGTGTGAGAAATTAGTTTACCTCTCTTTTCCCTCATTTTCCTTGGGTCAAAAAGAGGAAAATCTCAAAGAAAAGTTTTAATAAAAATTTTCCTTTGTTTTCTTTCATTTTCATTTTCCTTTGTTTTTTCTTTCCAACCAAACAATGGAAATAGTTTTCCTTCCAACTTTCTTTCCTTTTCTTTCATTTTCCTTCAAACCAAACACACCCTTAATCTTTTGTTAGCTAAAACATCAGCTTTTGGAGGAATCCTAATAATTTCATTGTGCTACTCATCTATCTATCGCATTGATAATAATTCCTGTTTTTGAAGTTCATGTTCCTGATAAACGTACCTCGTTATTCTCCAATTATTTATTATCCTTAAAAATTTTCAATAAAGGGAAAATGTGTGTGTTTTTGGGTGTGCACAGGTAGTTACCTGTGCACGACCACACTGCCATTTAATCATTTTTATCTTATATTACTTTTAAAGTTTAGAATAGAGCATGTTTTGCGTATAAGTATTTATTTGGTTATTTTTTGGGTGTGAAATTTGATATGGCAGCAATTGATCAGGGGAAATGTTGCTTTTAGCAACTTGTAGTTATTTGGCGTGATCCTTTATTATCGTGTAATGCTAGAACTTGACTGTCAATACCTGTTTTCTTATACAGAAAATTTTGATAGGTCACCAAACAATGTTTTTCAAGTGTGATTCCATAGCTTGTAAGCATATCATTCCAGTCCAATTTTTTCTTGTAGCCCTTTCTTCTGGAGAAATTTTGTTGAACTGTTCTGAATATTATGATTCTTATTAAGATTGAGATATATAGACCCATAAAAGATCTTTTTGTTGCACATCCATTCTATATCATGCTGCTTGTGCAGTTTTTTATTTCCAGCATTTCCTGATAATGGTGAACATGTAATGTGATTTTTGTATTTGCATTCTAGTTGTTAATTGTTTTATCTCTTGGTTGAAGATTTTTTATTGGCACAACGTTCAAATTTGCAACAACAATCTCATTGTACTGGTAATGTTTGCTAATCTGCTCAATTTAAGTATATAAACTCTACATATATGATAATCTGTGTCTTTATGTACATAAGCCTTAATTGTTGAGCCCTTGAACGTTGTTTTATATTTAGCTTGGTATCTGATTTCTAATGTAGCTCAAATCTTTTAATAGTATGATATAAAACTAAAAGGCTCAGTCTATTATGTGGTATGGAAGATGACTTCCTAAGATATTTATATTCTGCAATTAGAAATTGAGGGAACACTTGTTCTTGACAGATCCTGAAAATCTTCCAACAACGACACAAAAGAGAAGCAATACTACTAGAGAGAGTTTAGTTTACTGCATTTGTTTCTTGCTAAGATCTTTTGTTTTTAGCAATATATTTATACTCTTTCTGATTTCCACCTGACATTGGGAATGATTTCATAATTTTTTTCCATTTGGGCTTGGAGAAATTGTACTTTTACTAGGTCCAAATCATAAATATTTACATCAATCTAAATTTCAGAAACGTTACTGTGTGAATGTCATTGAGAATTAACCTATTTGTCCTATTTATCTTTGCTGTGCTTGGCATACAGGATTGGGATGGGCAGAACCCGACACAGATCATTACGGAGATGTGTGGCTTTGTAACAATTCTTACTGGGACCTTTCTTCTTCACAGGACAAAGGACATGGCTGATGGTATGCTTTGTTTCAACATCACTGTATTTTATGTCATGGTGTTCCAAATGCTTACACAATCTGTAATGTTCTCTCCATCCAGGACATTCACCATCGATGTCATCGCGGCTTTCAAAACAAACAGATGATGATGACTTTGACCCGGAAGGAATTCCTTTGAGGTCTCAGGAATCATTTAGGTTGCCGTGATGCATCAGGTGTCATGCATCAGGTATCCCTTACATTTGCACTCAGCTCTACGTGTTCCCTCAATTTCCAATGTACCCCTTGAGTAAGATGGTCCTATTTCAGATTATGTTTGATAAAATCGGTATTAACTCAGTACAAAGGTTAAAGGAGGATATTATGCATATGAAGGCAATGAAAATGGCATGGATTCTATATATACCGTTGGAAAACAGGTATGTTTGTATCAATGCCAGTAGTTATTCAATGTGCACTAGTTTTTGATTTATCAATGGCAGTTGTTAAAAATAAAAAGCTTTTGATAGGCAAAGCCAAGTTGGCATATTGAATACTCAAATTTATACCATGGGATGCATAAAGAGAAGGTACATTTATCTTTGTTAGGTCTCGTACATGACAGTGTTGTCAATAGTGGCACCATGATGTTATGTTATCTGTTCTTAATTATCTTGAAGAAGAGAGGCGGCATTTCTTGGTCATGTTGGAAGAGTTGTTGAACATTATGTTATATCATAACGTTCAGCACGCTGTGTTTGTTAGCAGTAATGGTTGTACGCTAAGTACGGGTTCATGTAAATGGTAACTTGTGATCCTTGCTTCATATCTTTAACAATATTTGGTATTTATGATGGTTGAATATTGTTGAAGATTTATTTGGAAGCCAATATCTCTCGGTTATATTGTTGAAGACGGTTAGAGAGATTTTAGTCCACTATTTCTTTTTCAACGGATTCGTGAAGATATGCGGAACCACCTACCTTGTGGTTCCAAATATTGTGGGTTGCCGATTTCGCTGCGATGATGACCGGCGCCCCGCTTGAGTCGCGGTGTCGTTTACCGCAAGTTTCACGGTTAGTGTAGGGTGCGGGAATATCGAACTCAGGGAGGCGAGGTTGTGCTTGGGTCAGGTAGGACCAAAATCACCCCGAGGGGCGAGCTAGCCCTAATCGGTGAATGGTTGTCACGAAAGGAAATAAAAGGGTATGAACAACAAGAAAGAAAACCCGGGACTTTGGTTTCCAACCCGACGAGAGACTCTCGCCGATACGGCCTACGGGTATGGATAGCGATCGGGATTAGGGTCTAATGGTGAGACGTTGCCTCTGAAAGTGGTACCGGCGTCCCATGGGCCCGATATTTCGGTCGGTGCCCAGGATGATACACCGGACTTCCCGGATTCGATCAGTGGGCACTCCCGTGTCCATTAACACAGATCGATCCCGGGAGCACTAAGCCCGCAACGATATCTCCCAACGTCTCATCCTGTCGCTCCCGCGTGCTAGGATTCAGCGTCTACGCTAAGGGTGTGAGCTATGGCTAGGGAGTCAACCGCCAAGTTTATTCTCCCTTGGCCCAACGGTCAAAGGCGGTCTTTTTCCCGCCGATGACAATGAAACACCCCGTGTAACCGTTAGATTCCTACTCCCTATCGATTTCCTAACCCTATGGACGCATAGGGAAGAGCCCCCGAAGGGGTTTCCACCAAAATCCCAGATTTGGGAACTACTCACAAAAGTTCATGAAAAAGCGATCTAAATGAAATTTAACCGTTGGAATCATAATCGGACAATTGCAATGCGGAAGTAATAGAGTAATAAAGACAATACTAAAATTTTAGAAAGATCTGAAACTTACAAAAGAGTAACAATTACAGCCGTCACAAGGAAATAAAACAGTAGAAAAAATAACAGCTCCCGTTTCTGGAACCCTAGGGGTTCTATTTATAGACCTTCGCATCAACCGATCGGTTGACAAGTCAACCGATCGGTTGATCCGTTACAAATTAATAACAGAAAACGACGAGCTTTCACCCGATCACATGAACCGGTCGGGTGAGTTCTTGAGTGACCGGTTGGATCTTGAAGCAGTCGGGTGAAGCGATCGGTTCGACGTCCGTGTCTTCAGCTCTTCTTCTTCAGCTACAAATAAACCGATCGGGTGAGAGTCACCCGATCGGTTGGCGTTTTGCTTCGAGAAAACAGAGAACAGCCCCCGTTGAACCGGTCTGCGAACCGGTTGGGTGACTTCTTTGTGAGCTGCGACAGAGACCGGGTGGTGCACGCGTGCATCACCCGATCGGTTGGAGATGACCAACCGACCGGGTGAGGGGCTGAAAGATGAATTCTTTGGCGTTTGACCCCTGGATCACGCGTGACTTCTCCCGTTGCTCCGGGGACTTGGGATATCATCGTTAAACGTCCCCTACGTGGTCAATCCCCTGCAATCATGGATAAACAAAGAAAAGTGAAAGAAAACGGGAAAATACACGAAAACGAATAAGAGACGGCGGAAAAACACGGAGAAACACAAAAGAAAACGTGCGTGAATATATGAAATATAAACGCACGTCAAAATCCCCCAAGCTGAACTCTTCCTCGTCCTCGAGGAAGACGAGTGAGAGTAGGAGCTCGGAAGGGAAAATAGAGAGGAAGAAAGAAAAAGAAAACTCTAAGCCCTAGATCGTCCATCAGAGCCACCAAAATCAAAAACGACACACCAAGCAAGCAAACGTCAAATCACACCACTAAACCTAGGAAAGTGAGTCCAAATAAGTGTCGTGGGTCCACGCAGTGAAGCGCGAGTGAGCGTGGTCGTGTGCTAGCAAATGGTGATGCTTTCTACGATGTGCTATGAGGCTCGATATACACAAATCCAAGATATGACCCAAAATATCGATCCGAATTGAATTAAGCGGCGAATATAAGTTCGAGCATGCATGAGAAGAGTGAGAATAGAAGCGTATCATGCATCGGGGACTCCACAACTAGGGTTAAGGAAATCACGCCACTGTAGCTTAGATACTAGCTAAAAAGTTCCTAATCCAAGTGTTTTCGATAACGACGGGGGTTGAGATGATGTGGAGAAGAACACTCGGTGCAAATTCTCGCCTTCCCTTTATTCTTGGCAAGTATGAAAAAATATTCACACGGAAATTTTTTTTGGGTTTTGGGCATTTGTATTTTTTTTTTTGATTTTGGGCTATACACAATTTTTCTTTTCTTTTCTTTTTGGGTTTTTCTTTTCTTTTCTCCTTTTTTTTTGGATTTTTGGGTTTTTGGCTATACACATGTGTACTCTCCCAAGTGGGAGAACGGTACACGACGAGGGGATTTGCACCAAGTAAAACAAAAAAGAAGTCGAAATCTAAACACTCGGGCAAAGGAAACTATTCTCGCTAAATAGAGCATAGGCTAAATGGGTTATCCTAGTCCTTAGTTGTGGAATCCCGACGCAAGCGAATTGAAGTATACGATATAAATATAGCATGCATAAAGTGGAAACAAATACCGCATATTCAAATCGGAGCATGATAATCTAGGGGTCATTCCTGGACAGGTATATAAAGTAATATCACAAAGCAGAAGCACACCAAATGCTAGTCACGACACACGACTCACAAAAAGCTAAGTGGACCCACGATGCGTGAAATGCAAGAGGACTCGAAATCCTAGGGTTAGTGAGTGTGTTATCGATGCAATGCTTGGTGTGTGTGACTTTGTGGCGATTCATCATAGGATTCATCTCTAGGAGAAAGAGCTAAAAAAGAAGAAAAGAAAAAAAACACGGAGAAAAACGACTCAAATAAACGAAAAGAAGGACTCAAACGACGCACACAGTGCGACTCCCCCAAGCTGAAGTTTGCATTGCCCTCAATGCAATATGAGTGAGTACGGGAGGGCAATGAAGATGGGGGGAATACGCACTGACACAAAAAGAAATGAAAACCAGGAAAACTCATAGATTAAACTGAAAAAGAAAGAAAGATCAGAATCAAAATCAAACAAAATGAAAATAAAAATAAAACCACAAGCACGACACTCAAAAAAATGAAAAAGAAGCACACACACAAAAATGAGAAAAACAAACAAAACACGACAGCACACCAAAATAGACATCCCCCAAGCTAGACCAGAAAGTGCTAGCGAAATGATGTGATCGAGGAAATGCAGAGATATGCAAGGGGGAGTCAAAAACAAAAGAGGTGAAATCAGAAAGCAGGAGAAGGTGAGTCCTTGTCCTCCTCGGAAGAGGGTGTGGATGGGTGGTCGGGGAGGCTGGGGGTGTGCTGAGAAGTGGGGAATGAGGTGAAGAAATAGGGGCAGTGGTGGTGTGAACAATGGGAGGAGTGTCGGTGGTGGTGGGTGGTGGTGGTAGGAAGGCGATCAAGGCGGTGGTGAGAGGAATAGAAATGGAGGAAGTAGATGCGGTGGTGACGGTAGTGGGAGGTGGTGGGAGGGATCTGGAGCGCACCGGCAATTTCCTCCGGCGCACGTATGGAGTGACGGAGGAGGAGGGAGGTAGTGTGGGTGCGGTGGAAGTGGTCAGGAGGGGTGAAGTGGATGCCTGGATGGGATGTGAAGAGGGAGGAGAAGAATGTGGTGAGGGGGTGATGGATGTGGGGAAGTGTGGGTGGGTGGAGGAGAAGATCACCGGGGTGGTGAAGGTGGAGGCGGTGAAGGTGGAGGTGGTCCGTGGATATGAGTAAGAAGGCGGAGAATGGCGGCCACGTTCCTCTCAAGTGCGAGGAAACGTGGGTGAGTAAGAAAGGAGGATGGCGATGGGTCCGAGGAAGCAGAGGACATGGCGAGCTCACGAAGGGCAGCGACCTCCCTCTCGAGCCCCAGACGGGCAGATACCTGACGGCGACCAAAAGATGTAGACTGACGCGAGGCAGAGGTGGTTCCGCCAGGTAAGGTCGAAGAGGTGCCGGCAGCAGTGGTCATGCCGGCACAGGAGACAAGGCCAGAAATGGCCGCAAAGAGGTGCTCAGACGTGATCGGTCTCGGAGCAGAAACAGGACGACTCGGGCCAGCCCCTAAATCTCCCCCAGACGCAGGGATATCCTGCTCGCCTAAGTGGGCGGTAGGGGACGGTGGTCTGCGGGCGTCTGCGGGAAAGAAAGGAAGATTCAACCCAGCTAAGAAGTCGGGATCAGGAGGAAAAGTCCAATCTCCCACGAGAGCAAGGGTCATGCGAGCGGGGTTGGGCAGAATGGTGTAAGGGGCTGGGGGTGGCCATAATGAAATATGAAGCGGCCATCCGAGTGGGGTTTAATCATGTGGCTGTGCCGCAGGACATCAATATCAAGATGTGAGGGTCCTGCGGCAGCTGGAAGATTATCGGGGATGGTAATATTGAATTGGGCGTGAGAGCAGATGATCGTGATGATGCCCCCACAACAAAACTTCCCCTTACCGGCCCGGCTGATCTCGAGTAGCTTGTAAACAAGCCAATCGCTGCCATGGATGGGGACGGTAGGGGCCCTGAAGCTAACTCCATCATCATCCTGGACATAAGGAAAAGTCATGGCCCAAAGGATAAAAAGGTCAGGGATAGTCACAGTGCCGGACTCGTCCCTAGGAAAGAATGCAGATGAAATGATCCTGTGGGCTAAACGAAACACCGGATGAATGATGGAGGAGGCCTTGGCCCTTCCTCGGGGATAGTCACGGATCAATGTGAGGCGGAACCAGAATTGATCGACATCAAACTCGGGCGTGTACCCGTAGTGTCGGATGGAATCATCCCCAAGATTGGGGAAACCAAATATATCATTAATCGTGTTCAGATTTGTGGTGACACTACGGTTACGCACCCTGAATTTAATGATCGACCCGGACTCCCAAACAAGTGTAGAGAGAAATTCGAGTGTGAGTGCCGGGTAGGATATGGCATGTGCATTAAGAAAGGCCAACCATCCTAAGTTAGCGAAAAGAGATTTGACCTCGATGAAGACACCGAGATCGACAAGTGTACGTGCGTGCAGGAACTTAGTGGATAGATGCCCTCGAGCATCAAGCCTACGGTAAAAATCTTTGTGCTCCTGGTTCCGAAAAATATACCCATGCGGGCCCAACATTGGGTCCACAGGGGGGATAACAGGCGGAGGAGGGCCAAGTGTACGTGCTCGTGTACGGGAAGGGGGGCGTGTTTGTTTTCGTCTCTTCCGAGACGGCTCCTCTTCCCGCATAATTCCCTTCCCCTTGTCCTTATCCTTAGCCATGTGTGAGTGTGCGTGTATGAATGAGTGTAAAAACAGTGGATGCACACTAGCACAAGCAAACGAGCAAGCACAATTTATAGGGCAAATATATAAATATAAGCTTAGGAGCGAGTGTACCCAAGCGGAATGGCGGAGCTTGCTCGTAGATGCCCCCACACTGTTCAGCGAGAGTAGCGTGGAGCCGTGGCGTTCTCCTTCGGCAAGAATTTTCGGATGGGTGTGGTTTGGGGGAAAACTAGGTCAAAAATTCGGAATGGGAGGAGAGAGAGGGTGTAGATGATGGAGGGATTGATGGAGGAGGTGGAGAGAGGGAGTAATGGAGGAGTAGAGGACGTGGGGGAGTGAGGATTGGTTGTTGGGGAAGAGGGGAAGGCGAAACGACGGCGGATTTTGCGATCGGGTGAGGGTGAAAACGAGCGGGTGTCGGGGGGTTTATATAGGGTTTTAAGTCGAACCGACCGGGTGACTTGTCACCCGATCGGTTGATGGTTAGGTCGAAATTCTTGCCGAAGAAATGCTACAGGCGAACCGGTCGGTTGACTTGTCAACCGATCGGTTGGCCGCTCCACCCATTTTCCTGAGAACTTAGGGCTGCTCACCCGGTCACGTCAACCGATCGCGCTCGAACTCAACCGATCGATTGATATTCCCCAAAAAATTTCCGAGAGTTCTCCCCAGCTCACCCGGTCTGCCACCCAGTCTCTTCATTACTCAACCGATCGGGTCATATGGGGACAGATCGCGGCATGTATCTGATACATCCCAATCGATCGGGTGAGTTGTCATCCGATCGGTTGGGGCTTGTTTCCTGCAAAAACCAATAGATTTGTTTAAGTCCCCGAACGGATGTTCTCGCGGCTGATTTTATTTATAAAAATAGACAAAATAAAGTCAAAAAATAACGCTGAAAAGTGGGGAAAAAGTTTAGAACATGGGTTGCCTCCCATGAAGAGCACTTGTTTAACGTCGTTGGCTCGACGCCCGCAAGAGATGCTCATGGTGGTCGATACGGGTGATGCCCGAAGTTTGGCATCTCTTTCTCGTTGGAGCTGAAGGCGCTTGGAGTAGTCAGCGGTTGGAAAAATACTTGCTCGACCACCCTCCCCTTGTTCTTGCGATCCGGGGGCTTTTCCTTGGTGTTGGCGCTTCCCGCCATCTTCTTCACGATCCGGACCTCGTCTTTAGTGAGGTCTGTGGGCTCTTTCCCCGTTCTCCTCACAGGAGGAGTAGTGGGGAACCCGGGAGGGGTCGTTCTTGCTGCACTCGGTTTTCCAGCAGCTTCTTTGTACTTGGGGCCGTCTCCAGCTTCTTTCTCTCCGCTGACGTTCAAAGAGAGTTTTCCGTTCTTCACATCTATTAGAACGCCAACAGTGGCCATGAAAGGCCGTCCCAGGATGATGGGGGTGTGTGCGTCTTCAGGCATGTCCATGACTACAAAGTCCACAGGCACATGCACCCCTCTCACATTCACAGGGAGGTCATCCACAATTCCCACCGGATATTTGACCGACCGGTCAGCTAGTTGTAGGGTCATACCGGTGGGATCCAAATCACCCATTCCTATCCTTCTATACATCGACAAGGGCATCAAGCTAACACTCGCTCCAAGATCGACGAGTGCACGATGAATCTTCACCGCCCCGATCGTGCAAGGAATAGAGAAGCTCCCCGGGTCCTTGAGTTTCGGCGGGTTTGCCCTCTGAATAAGAGCGCCACATTCCGCCGTCAGCACTACTTTCTCCTTTCTAGACCCTCTAGTCACCAAATCTTTCAAGAATTTTGCATAGGAGGGGATTGTTTCGATTGCTTCTAGGAAGGGGATTTGCAGGCTTAGGTCCTTGACCATGGCGAAGAACTTGCCATATTTCTCATCAATTTTTGCCTGAGCCAACCGTTGTGGAAATGGCACAACGGGTTTATACACTTTCGGGCTCTCTTCCTCCCTCTTCTTCTCTTCTTCAGGGGCTCCCTCCGGAGTCATAGGATTTGATGACGAAGCACCGGCGTCATTTGATTTTTCGATCGGTCTCTCAACGACCAATGGTGCTTCCGGGTTGCTAGGGGGCACTCTAGTAGGAATTTGTGTCCCGCTTCTCAGAACGATAGCGGACATATTTGCGTGCTCATGCACGAGTGCCGACGTTTGGGTTGCTCCCCTCGGGTTCACCTCCGGTTGTGGCGGTAATTGGTTTTGTGACCTTGCAAGGTTCGCCACTTGTAACCCCAGCTGGGTTACTTGGTCCGTGAGGGTCCGCTGACCCATTTCCAGCTTTTGGTTGATCTTCTCCTGGTTGGTAATATATTGAGTCAAGAGAGACTCAACCGGAGAGACGGCCCTCTGTTGGCCATACTGCTGCTGCTGCTGGAACGGCTGCTGAGTCCTGGGGGCGTAAGATTGTTGCTGAGGTTGTTGCTGAAATGGTTGCTGCTGAAACTGATTCTGCTGTGGCCTAGCCGGCTGATATGTTTGTTGCTGCGGCTGCTGAGGCGGCGAGGGCTGAAATGGTGGCCGGTAACTGAAATTTGGGTGGTTCCGGTTGTTTGGAGAGTAGGCCGGGTTGGAATTTGTCCTTGGCGGATACGGCGCATTCCCCGTGGGGTTGTAAAATAGTGTGCTCGCCTGATCCAACGGTGGTGAGATGTCACCACCATCGAATTCCCCAAAGAACTCGGACTCTACCGCAGAAATTTGCTGTGTACCGGCCCCACCGGCTCCTACCATTAGTGCGGAGATCTGGGTCGAAAGCAAGTCGAACTTTCTTGAAAGTTTGGCGACGTCCTCGACTCTGTGTATACCCCCGGATCTTGGTGTGGCTCTCTCGTCACACCACCGCTCATTGTTGGATGCCATATTTTCCAGAATATGCCCGGCATCCTCCTCGCTCCTAGACATGAAGGAACCCCCAGCCGCGGCGTCCATAGAAGATTTCAGGTCATCCCTCAACCCATTGTAGAACAGATTAATAATCTGCCACTTCGGAAGCTCATGGTGAGGGCATCTTCTTTGCATCTCTTTATATCTCGTCCAAGCTTCATGCAAGGACTCGTGGCTGGCCTGGGAGAAGGAGGAGATCTCACTCCTCAACTTCATGGTTTTCCCCGGAGGAAAGAACTTCGTCAGAAAAGCGTTGGAGAGCTTCTCCCAGGTGTTGAAAGTGTTGGGGTCCTTCCCCCTTAGCCATTGCTTGGCTTTGTCTCGCAAAGAGAAGGGGAACAGCTTCAGACGGATAGCCTCTGTCGTGACACCATTAATCCGGAAGGTGTCACACTTCTCCAAGAAGGAGTCCAGGTGCTCGATCGGGCTCTCCATGGGTGCACCCGCAAACTGGTCCTGCTGGATCCATGTCACTAGAGACGGCTTCAGCTCAAAGCTTTGGGCCGCAATAGCTGGAGATCGGATGGTGGAAGTCGACTCGATGGATGGCATCGAGTACTCCAGCAGAGACTTGTGAGGTGGGGTGTTCTCCTCCATGGATTCGGGATCTTCTCTTCTTCGCTTCCCGGCGGCCAAACGCCTAAGGGTGGCGTTAATCTCTGGATCGAGGGGAATCAAGTCGTCAAGACTCCTTGAACTCCTGCGCATGAAAAACAACAAACACTCGTGAAGCGACAAGTGGGAAAGAAACAGATAAAATAAGAAATAAAATAAGAAAAATAAAAAAGAAAAAGAAAAAGGAGAATGCGAAAATTATCGCGAGGTAGGGATATGAGCTAGACACGAGGGTTCAAAAGATCCTAAAATAACAAGCACGTTGCCTCCCCGGCAACGACGCCATAAACTTGACCAGCGCCCCGCTTGAGTCGCGGCGGCGCGGTGTCATTTACCGCAAGTTTCACGGTTAGTGTAGGGTGCGGGAATATCGAACTCAAGGAGGCGAGGTTGTGCTTGGGTCAGGTAGGACCAAAATCACCCCGAGGGGCGAGCTAGCCCTAATCGGTGAATGGTTGTCATGAAAGGAAATAAAAGGGTATGAACAACAAGAAAGAAAACCCGGGACTTTGGTTTCCAACCCGATGAGAGACTCTCGCCGATACGGCCTACGGGTATGGATAGCGATCGGGATTAGGGTCTAATGGTGAGACATTGCCTCTGAAAGTGGTACCGGCGTCCCATGGGCCCGATATTCCGGTCGGTGCCCAGGATGATACACCGGACTTCCCGGATTCGATCAGTGGGCACTCCTGTGTCCATTAACACTGATCGATCCCGGGAGCACTAAACCCGCAACGATATCTCCCAACGTCTCATCCTGCCGCTCCCGCGTGCTAGGATCCGGCGTCTACGCTAAGGGTGTGATCTATGGCTAGGGAGTCAACCGCCAAGTTTATTCCCCCTTGGCCCAACGGTCAAAGGCGGTCTTTTTCCCGCCGATGACAATGAAACACCCCGCGTAACCGTTAGATTCCTACTCCCTATCGATTTCCTAACCCTATGGACGCATCGGGAAGAGGCCCCGAAGGGGTTTCCACCAAAATCCCAGATTTGGGAACTACTCACAAAAGTTCATGAAAAAACGATCTAAATGAAATTTAACCGTTGGAATCATAATCGGACAATTGCAATGCTGAAGTAATAGAGTAATAAAGACAATACTAAAATTTTAGAAAGATCTGAAAACTTACAAAAGAGTAACAATTACAGCCATCACAAGGAAATAAAACAGTAGAAAAAATAACAGCTCCCGTTTCTGGAACCCTAGGGGTTCTATTTATAGACCTTCGCATCAACCGATCGGTTGACAAGTCAACCGATCGGTTGATCCGTTACAAATTAATAACAGAAAACGGCGAGCTTTCACCCGATCACATGAACCGGTCGGGTGAGTTCTTGAGTGACCGATTGGATATTGAAGCAGTCGGGTGAAGCGATCGGTTCGACGTTCGTGTCTTCAGCTCTTCTTCTTCAGCTACAGATGAACCGATCGGGTGAGAGTCACCCGATCGGTTGGCGTTTTGCTTCGAGAAAACAGAGAACAGCCACCGCTGAACCGGTCTGCGAACCGGTCGGGTGACTTCTTTGTGAGCTGCGGTAGAGACCCGGTGGTGCACGCGTGCATCACCTGATCGGTTGGAGATGACCAACCGACCGGGTGAGGGGCTGAAAGATGAATTCTTTGGCGTTTGACCCCTGGATCACGCGTGACTTCTCCCGTTGCTCCGGGGACTTGGGATATCATCGTTAAACGTCCCCTACGTGGTCAATCCCCTGCAATCATGGATAAACAAAGAAAAGTGAAAGAAAACGGGAAAATACATGAAAACGAATAAGAGACGGCGGAAAAACACGGAGAAACACAAAAGAAAACGTACGTCAGATGATGATTGAAGATCTTCTGGTTTGACCCGTGGATTGAGGGGGAGCGTGGTTTATGAGGATCAGCAGCGGTGACGGCTAGGTTACGACTTTTGGGAAAAAGTTTGTGAAATCTCCGGGAGGGAGGCCGTCGGCTACAGGCGTAGGATCAAGGGAGTTGATCTAGTCGGTGGTGCAAGGGGAGCTTGCAGGCAAGGAGAGCTTGTCAAGAATACTCCATGAGTTGGTTGTGACCAACCATTATGGTTTGTATTAAGGGGGAGGTTGTTCCTCCTAATCGAATCGCGAAATTAGTGATTGTACTCATTGATTATTTTTAGTGGAGTATTCTGATTTCCTGGGCGTGGCCCCACAAATGTAGGTGTGCGCACCGAACTGCGTTACCAAGTTCTGTGTGTCTCTGATTGGTTGTGTTGATCCATTGGATTTACTGTTTATTACTGCGTACTGAATTTCATTTGGTATCAGAGCTGGTCATCCGTGTTACTTTGTGTTGTCAAAGTGGGTGTGATCATGTGTGTGCAGTGCGCAATTCATGAATACGAAGGAAGGAGCTTCCGTTACTCGCCCTCCACTACTTACCGGAACAAACTACACATACTGGAAGTCCCGGATGCGTGCCTTTATCAAGTCATTGGATGAGAAGGCATGGGTCGCCACTGTTGAAGGATGGAGTCCACTGACCGAAGTAGACAAAGAAGGCAAGGAATATCTTAAACCGGCAAGAGATTGGGATCAAGAAGAAGATCGTGCGGCATTAGGAAACTCTAAGGCCGCAAATGCTATTTTCACTACAGTTGATGAAGAGCAGTTCAAGCTGATATCCATTTGTGAGTATGCCAAAGAATCTTGGGACATTCTTCAGAACGTCCATGAAGGAACAAGTACAGTTAAGGCTTCCAAACTACAAATGCTTGCCTCCCAGTTTGAAAATCTGAGAATGAATGATGATGAGACTGTTGCCGAATTTAATGGTAGCCTGAGGGACATCGCCAACCAGGCTTTTCAACTAGGCAAGAAATACTCTCAAACGAAGCTGGTAGAGAAGACGTTGAGATCTCTCCCTGATAAATTTTCTGCAAAAATAGCAGCTATTGAAGAAGCAAGAAACACCTCCACTATGAGATTGGATGAACTCATGGGGTCTCTTCAAACCTATGAGATGAATCTCAAGCAGAACAGAAGGAAAAAGGGGGTGGCTTTAAAGGCGGAGGTCAGTGAAACTTCTAAATATGAGAATGAGTTGGAGCTAGATGAAGACATTGCTTTATTAACCAAGAACTTCAATAGGATGATGAGGAAGATCAGCAACAGGGGTCAGAATCTCAGACCTGTCAACAGGATGGCGCGCTCAGGTCCTCCCACAGCGGAAAAAATCACTAGTCGACCCACACAGAGGTATGAGTCAAAAACCAAGGGCAAAGGAATACAATTCAGGGAGTGCGAAGGCTTTGGTCATATACAAGCTGAGTGTGCCAACACTCTTAAGTAGCAGAAAGGGAAATCTCTAGCCAGTACTTGGAGTGATGAAGATTCTGAAGGAAGTGCTGAAGTCGAAGACATAACCAGTAACTACGTTGCGTTCACTGCAACTCTGAAAGGTCAGTCTGAGTATGACACATCTAGATATGTTGGACACAATGTTACAACATCGGTTACAACATCGGGGACTAGAAGGAGCAATGTGACACAAGATGTTGAAACATCTAGTATAACACTTCGCAATGAAAATGACTCTGAAGGTGATAGTGAGGAAGATGTTGGTGAAGACTGTTGGATCCTGTGGATGACAAACAATACTAGAAGGGGTGTTGAATAGTGTTGTATAAAATAAACTTTTTCGTTCTTAATAGATTAGCACAATTCAAAGCCTTCTAATGTTGCCTAAGAAACTAAGTAGAGTGATTTACGCTTGGTTCTTAATCAACTTAAGTAATCTTCAAAAACAGATCAGAGATAAAACTCTTCTGGTAGTCGACTCCCTAAGAACAATAATCGACTCCCAGAGGGATGTAATGCACAGCTCAGTTAAATAAATACTTAATGAAGATATACACAGAAATACAAGAGAGAAGCAGATACAAAAACTGATCATGCAATATATTATGAATGAGTTATAATATAATACTCAACGAATTAAGACAAACAAATAGAGATAATCAATCACAGAGAGTGCAAACGCAAACACAAGGATTTTTATCATGGTTCCCCACAACCTTGGGTACGTCCAGTCACCGACCAATCCGGTACGAGATTTCCACTATCTGCCTTGGCAAATACAAGCACATAACTTCACTTGTTAGGATTTTCCCACAAACCTAGCCTTGACCAAGATTTTTGATTGCAACAATGCAATATCTCAACACCTAGACTTGTCTAGGGTTTCCAACACCCTCACAACAAAGGGCAAACACAAAATGAAAATCAATATCCAACTCACCACAATATTTGGTGGAGTGTGGATTTTACACCCAAATTCTATAGCCAATAGTAATATGCAACTATGTGTATTCGTGGCTTGATGGAATAAGATTTTAGATCACACAAAGATACGAGTAAAGTCTTTGTGATCTAAATCAATGTTTTTCAAAATCCTTTCAAATAAAATCAGAGAATAAAGAATATGGATTTTGAAAACAAATAGCCAAATAAAAGTTGATCGTCAGAAAATAATATCTTAAAGAAAAACGAGATTAAGAATGTAAAAACAGATTTGGCTAAGAAAAATGAGAGCTGAGAATTTTAGATCGTTTAGAACTTTTGCGCAAGAGAGAATTTTGATTTCAAGTATAGTGTTTTCTCTCAAATAAATAGTCCTCTATTTATAGGTAAAAATGGAGAATTCAAAACTCAAATTTGTTTGACTTTTGCCCCGAGAATCATGGGAGCAATAAATGAGAGAGATGCCAAAAGTCAGGTCAAACGTTGAATTTCGACAGCTGGTAGTCGACTCCCTAGGATTGGTAGTCGACTCCCAGTGTGTTTCAGGAGAAACTAATTCTCAGCTGGTAGTCGACTCCCAGTCCTTGGTAGTCGACTCATAGTGGAATTTCTCATGAGACACAGCTAGTAAAACATGTAGTTACCTCCAGGATGTAATGGAGTATAACTACCAAAATGCAAAGTTACTAGCAAAAGCTCTCAATAGTTTTGAAAATGATTTTAAAAGTATTTAAAATATTTAACTTCGAAATCATTTGTGTGTGTGTGTGTTATCTATACTTTTGGCTTTAACATAACCCTAAGAAGGACACAACTCACACACTGTAGACATAGGACACGTCTTCGGAAGCTTGACCAGACGATAATGTAGATGTGAGCTTCTCTTGAGCTTCTGTTCCATTTGAGCTTGAGCTTCATCATCGAGCTAGCAACGTTTGTCCTTGTCTTTGCTAAGTGAGTGTAGATTTGCGCTTCTTTGGAGTATGTATAAGGCTGCGTAATCTGCACATTTAACTGTAGTGTAGTTAGTACACTAAGCTTCATTTGGTGTGCTCATCATCAAAATCACTTGGGGTGGAATTCAATTTCCATCACTCTCCCCCTTTTTGTTGATGACACCCAAATGAAAAATGAAGTAAGTTGACATAATAATATGACATGAAAATAAAACTTACTCCCCATGTTTTGATGCGGTTCTCCTCCTGCATCGAAGACGTTAGCAAAACAACAATACACACTACATTCATTTTGCATTTCAAAACTTTCTCCCCCTTGTCATCAACAAAAATGTGACATATCATTTCAATGAATAATTCATCCAAGTTGTAATCAACAATTAAGAATTTTGAGAGAAAGGAATTCAATTCTGCAAAAAGTTGGTAGTTTGGCAGAATATATCAGATAAGTTCATTCATAAGCATAGTAACATAAGAGTATCAAGCATCACACCATAGTATAGTTATTACAGACCGGAAGTTTTGAAAAATATTGTTTTAAAACCATTGTTTATGAAATCAAGAATTACCACCATTCTTCTTCAATTCCTTGATTTCGCCAAGGATCATGCCAAGTGTCTCTTCCGTCATCTTGTTGCTCTTCACCACCAATTCCTTGAGATCGTCTACTTTCTTGTTGAGGTCTTCAAAACCTCTCTCTTGAGATATCTTCAGCTTTCCAATTTTCTCCAAGAGCATATCTTTAAGTTCAATGATGTAGGCCGGTGGCTCCTCATCATCTTCTTCTTCGCTAGCTTTTTCCTCTTCTTCTTCATCAGAATCTGAAACAATGGGTTTCTTACCTTTCTTTTTGGCAGAAGATTCTCCTTGTTCAGCAGCAAGAGTTTCTTCAAGGACATTTTGGTTGAGGTCAATATGAAGCCCCATTCTGCCGAGCGTGTGTGCATCAAACATAAGAGCTGGTTCCAGAATCTCGGTTCATTGTCAAAAGGCACATTGTGACCAATAAATAGAATGGTAAGATAATGTCCATGGGCTAAGGAGGTAGATAACCTATCAAATGATGCAGAGGCAAGAATGGAATCCATGACGACTCTAGACCAATTTACGCGGATATTACCTAGCATTGCGTAAATACACTTGGCCTGTTTCTCAGAAAGGATAGAATGGCTACCAGATTTCTGTGTGATATTATAGGATAGGATATTTGTTAGAATTCTTGCGGGGTAGCGCAAGTCACTACAAGGTAGTTTAGTTTGAAAATATCTATCCGGCAAGTACATTCTATCAAGGATATCCATATCAGTCGTTTCAATATTATCCAGCAGTTCTCCAGAGTGGGGAATTCCTAAAGCTTGTCCAAGGGCCTTAACAGTCATGGCAATTTTAGAGTCAAGAACTTTGGTGACAAATCTAGATTTAACAAGATCAAAGTCCATGTTGGTGTAAAAGAGATAGACAAGCCTAGAATAGCACATGAAGACATTCTTAGATGAGAATAGGGTTAGGAGATTTTGAAACTCTAAGATGTCAACAATTCCATAGTTTAGAACATGATCTAGGTTAACAAATCTCTCATGGAGGATTTGTCTTTTAGAGATACTAAGAAATTTGTCATGTGAGACATTCTTAAAGAGGTAGGCTTCAATAATTTCTCTTTGAGAAAGAGATGAAGATTCTTTTGTTACCTTCCTCTTCTTAGAGATAGTTTTCTTGAAAGGCATCTAGACAAAAATAAACTTGATTTACAAAACTAGATATACAAGAATATCAACATGTAAAAATAATTGATGAGAGGAGATTTTACCTTGAGAAAACTTGGGAGGAAGATGAAACCAAGTGATGGTAGAAGTTGAATAACCAAGAGAGCACCCAGTGCCAAAAGAAATTTTCTGAAGAGGGTGAGAGAATGAGTAGTCGGCTACCTTAGGGTTTTGACTATGGGGTTTTTAACAAATAGGTGAAAAGAGATGAAGATTGGTGGCCTTTGGATCAAAAGATAAGTGGTTGAGATCGAGTTTGGCTTATTGGATTTAAGTTACCCCTTGGATATGAACCCATTAACTCAATGGAAACCCAATAGGAGTTAGAAAAAACACAAAAATCAAACCCAGAAATCCGCACAGCACGCTGGTAGTCGACTCCCTCATGTAGGTAGTCGACTCCCTGCTGGGCTGAGTCGTTTTCTCATCCCAAGGGGTTTTGGTCCAAAGCTGAGTGCGTTTCTGAACAAAAATGTTTTATAGAAATAACACAAACATTTATAATCATATATAAAAGAATTATTTAATCATTTAAACATGTCAAGCATATAATTTTACAAAGCGATTTAGTCGCAAAAACTTTTTGATGCTGGTCTGGTTATCAAGCGTTGGATCTTGTTTCTCATCTTCGTTTATTTTAGAGTACCTAAGAAGATAAACGTTTATGGTACTCTTTTGCTTTTGAGTCCAGAGAGTTAGTCTTTAGGAAACCAAACCCAATATGGTTTAGTTCCTTCATAGAAAATATATTTATAATTTTTGTTTAAATGAACTTGCTGAACAAAGTTTGTAGCGTACCTTTTCTTCCTTTGGTCGGACACGTTCTTTGGTACCCAGATTCTCAGAAAATTATTGTTAGAATGATGCATACTAGTATGCTTAACCCGTTTCTTGGTATGATTTGAATCATATCCGAGTCCGGTTTTGCTAGATGAGGCTTTTTGATTATCTATTAAACTGTATAGCTTCCCTTTTCCTTTGTTGAAATTTTCAATAATTTTCAACGTAGCATCATATTTATCTTTGACAGATACGAGAAGATTATTCAAATTTTCAACCTTTTCATTTACAGAAAGAATGTCTTTTTGTAAATAATTATTCTTTTCTTTAAGAAGGCTCATTAATAATTTCTTTTTTTTCTTTAGCATCCTTTTAATATTCCTAAGTGTTCTTCTATGTTCTTTTATGAGATTTTCATGCATTTTGTATAGCTCCTTATATGCTCCCCTATAATCCATGTCTTCATCATTACTTGATGACGAATCATTATCACTAGATGAGTCATGATGCGTGCTTACCTTAGAAGATGCGGAAGCCATGAAGCACATGTGTGCTGTTTCTCTTCTTTCATCATTGTCGTCTGCTGAGGATTCATTGGACGAGGAAACGTCACTCTGGTCGAAAGCTGCGTAAGCTTCCTTCTTTGATCGTCGGAATTTGTTTCTTCCATTGTTTCTCTTTTCATTGCTTTCTCGGTTCTTCCCACAATCTCTGGAATCACGGTTATTTCTTTCCAACAGACAGTCTCTTTTGACGTGCCCTGGTTTATTGCAACCAAAACAGATAATACCATTAGTGGGTCTAAAAGAGCGTTTACCATACTTGTGATGAACTTTTTAAAGTTCTTTGAGATGAAGGCAATATGGTCTTCTTTGTCCATGTAGTCGGAATCTTCTTCTTGAGCTCTAAAAGCAAGATTCTTCTTCTTTGGTTTTTCTTCGATCTTCTTATCTTCTTCAAGTTCAATCTCATATGCCATGAGATTTCCCATTAGTTCTTCGATGGTGAGATCCTTTACGTTATGAGCTTCTCTAATGGCTGTTGTCTTTCCCTTCCATTCGGGTCGAATAGATCTCCGTATTTTCATCACCTGCTCGTATTCGGAAAGTTTCTTTCCTAATCCTGCGAGCTCATTTGTAATGTTAGTAAAATGAGTATTCACATCGGTGATACTCTCTCCTTCCATTTTAAAAGATTCGAATTTAGAATGTAAAACGTTTATGTTGGATTCCTTTACCTTTTCAGTTCCCTCATGACTTACCTGAAGGGTGTGCCATATTTGATGTGTTGTCTCGCATTGGGAAACTCGATTGAATTCATTTCCTGTTTTAGCGCAAAATTGTGCATTCATTGCCTTTGCATTTAGATTTGCTCTCTTCTTGTCGACGGCTGACCACTTTCCAAATTCAACTTCGGTGGGTGCGATGTATGAAACTTTAGTGACGGTCCATGCTTCGATGTCCAATGACTCCAAGTGAGTCTTCATTCGGATCTTCCAGCTAGCATATGTTGAGTATTGGACTTCTCCCTTTTTAGTGTTAATGATGAGAAAATATAAATACTTGTGACTAATCTCCTATTATGTAGTTAATCCATTGCCTAAGCTTATTATGAAGATCTACTTGCAATGGATGACACTCAAAGTTCATTGAAGGCAAATGAAATGGATTGGATGATCGTAGATTATGATTGAAGCTCCATGAAGACTTCAAGCTCATGCGTTGGATAGAAGAGAGTTTGTCAATGTAAATTTCTTTTATCTCTTCTAGTATGTAGCTTAGAAGTAGAATATTGTTGGGCACACACACATCTTCATTTCTGTCTTAGGATGTCTTAAGTTCAAGCTTCCTTTGACTCCAATTCATTTCAAACTAGATTATGCATGTCATGTATATAACAATCGACTGCTGAACGTTTTACAGTCGCCTGTCTAAAAAACACTCGACTGTATTTTGTTCTACAATCGCTTGTTATGCACAAACTTTTACAGTCTAGTTTTGGGCTTCTCTGTTTTAATTCCCACAGGCGACTCATGAACGATTCACAGGCTCCTGTCCAAGTGACAGTCGACTGTGTTTTGTAAATTAGTCGCCTGTCTGTCTGTTGCCAAAAATCTATTGATCTGTTTTTTATGGCCAGTCGACTTATGTTGGATTTACAGTCGACTGTCCATTGGATCAGTCGACTGTCAATGCTGCATCAGTCGTTTGTCTGTGAGCCAATTTGTTGACTCAGCTCTCTGGAAAATCTCAGGGTTTTGACAGTCGTCTGTATAAGGATTTACAGTAGTCTGTTCTGATTAACAGTCGTCTGTCTTCTCCTCATCAGTCGTATGTCCTGTTATCCTAGATGTTTTCCAGAATTCTTTAACTTACCCAACTTCGGCCAGTCGCTTGTAGTAGGATTTGCAGTCGCTTGTTGGTTCAATAGTCGACTGTCTATGCTTTATCAGTCGACTGTCCATGTGGTAAGTTACCGTTATAAATTCTCACCTACCCTATCTGACTGTGCAACAGTCAACTGTGGTTGTCTCAACAGTCGACTGTCGCGAGCGCAGATTCTATCCGTTGAGAGTTTTCTCACGGATTCCAAAAGGGTTTTTGCTAATTCTGTTTTGAGGATATGAGAAACCTATATAAGGAGCATCTATTGTTCCATTGAGATGTTACTTAGTCACTCTCTCATTCATTTAAGCTTTCATTCTCAAGATCAAAGCTCTCAAATCCTAAAGCCCTAAGAATTCCTATCTTCAATCTCTTGCTCTCCAACCTAGAATCAAAGAGACATCTTCTAGGCATTTGGTGCAATCAAGAGAAATGTCTTTCCTCTCTTTCAAGAGAGTCTTCAACACACAACACACTTCTCCTTCAAGTTCTACTTCAAGGCATAGGTGATTGTAAGTGTTGCTTTCATATTTCATAACTTTCGTTATTTGAATTCACTCTCAGGTTGTGAGAGTGGTTTGCTTGATCCCAAGTTGTGGGAGTCAAGGTCAATCGATTGTATTTCGATTTCACTTGTAGGGTTGCTACAATTGGGTTTTAAGGAAACCTCAAGTTAGGGTTCTAACTTGAGTATCCGGAGGTATCCGGGTGGAAGGGACGAAGGATTACCGGGAACAAGTCGGGAAGTGACTTGGGTAATTCGAACCCTTGAAACATCCTTGCGTTTGCATTTGTTTCATTTTGGGTTTAATTTCTATTCCGCACTATTTTGTTGGTTAGCATTTAAATTGGTGTAACTATCGTTTTAAATTGCTTAAACACTTTCAACCCCCCTTCTAATATTTTCTCCATAGCCAGGGTCCTTACAATTGGTATCAGAGCTCAAGGTTATAGCTATGGCATCCAACAACAACGTTCCTCCACCGCCTTCGTACAATAATTACGATCGTGATGGATCGTCCAATCTTTTCGAAGGTCAATCAACGGTGCGTCCTCCGTGTTTCAATGGCACGAACTTTGGCTATTGGAAATGCCGGATGGAGACGTTCCTAAGGAGCGCTTCGCTTTGGAGAACCCTCCGCAAGGAATACGTCGATCCCACCAAAGAGGATTTCGAAAAATGGATGACTTCCGAAAAATCCACCGAAGTCAACAACGCAAAAGCAATGAACGCTCTTCATTGTGCGTTGGACCCGAATGAGTTCAACAAGATATGCACATGTAAGAGTGCATATCAAATTTGGAACCATCTCGTCGTTACCCATGAGGGAACGAACAAGGTAAAACTTTCTAAACTTTATGTTAACGTGCAAAACTTTGATATGTTTCATATGCAGGAAAATGAAAGCATATCATCGATGTACGGACATTTTACCGACATCACAAATGAATTGGAAGCTCTTGGTCAAGTCTATTCCGAACCAGACAAGGTAAGAAAGAACATAATGGGAATGACCTTCAAATGGGAAAGAAGAGCTATCTCCATCGAGGAGGTCAACGACTTGAAGACCTACACAGTTGTGAATCTCATCGGGACTCTCATGTCTTATGAGGTAAGACGGGAGAACCGATTAAAGATTCGAGCTATGATGAATCCTTCGGAGGCCAAGAAGAAAGCTTTGGCATTCAACGCCAATTCATCATCCTCCGATAGTGAAGATTCAGAAGGTGAGATGGATTTGGGAGAAATGGCCCAAATGGCGAAGAAGTTTCAACGCTTCTTTCGCAAAGGTAAATTTCCATCTAACAAAAGATTTGAGTCTACTAATATTACTTCCTCTCTTTGCTTTAAGTGTAACAAGACAGGGCACATCAAGAAGGATTGCCCAATGCTAAGAAACAAAGAGAAGTGGAAGGCTCCGAAGTACCACAAGTCCGACAAGAATAAGAGAGATAAGAAGAAAGGACTCGTCGGTATATTCGATGACTCAAGTGGAGACTGATCAAGTGATTCTGATGATGAGAAGGGTGAAAGTGCCCACATGTGTTTCATGGCCCGAGAAGATCCACTCTCCGATGAGAGTGATTCCGACATGGATGATACCGAGGTAACAATGGATGAATTACGTATTGCTAATGAAGAATTGTTTGCTAAGTATCAATCTCTAATACTTAGGTATACTAGCTTAAAGAAATTGAATGTTAGCAATTCATCCATACCATGCATTATCAACAATGACACCATTGTTGATACTTTAACTCTTGAGAAAGCAAATTTAGTTTCTCAAAATGTCACTTTGAGAAATGAGGTGAATACCCTCAAATCTCAACTAGATCAAACACATCCTAAGGATAATAATGATCTAGTTACACGACACACACAATTGGGTTTAGAGAATGATTCTCTTAAAACCCAAGTGCACGAGCTCAAAGCACGTGTGTCCACCTTGGATACCAACATTTCTTCTCTTAAGGAGAAATATGAGCTCATGTCCTCCCGTATTGTGAGATTCAATAAGGGGAAAGGACAATTGGACGATTTGCTAGCAAACCAATTTCTGGTCACACATCGTGTTGGTCTTCGTTTTGTGAACGCAAATGCATCCAATGCTCGCACCTCCTATAGTGGTGTCCCTATAGACTTTGTGAGGCCATCCTCCGATGCATCCACAAGTGGTGTCAAAGACACTATAGGTAGCAAACCTACCAAGAAAGTCACCACTTCACCATCTCTTCCTTTTGGCAAGAAACCTACTAAGGGTGGAAACCAAAAGAGAAGCCATGCTTACATGTACACCAACATTCATCCACGTAGGAAATCTCCTACTTCACAAGTGGATACTCATTAAACTTTTTATGCTCCACACCCACGGACACGTACAAATCCACACATAAGAAATTCTCATGTACGTGCTCATATACATCCATATGCTCAATGCATCATTCTTATATGTATGCACATCCTCCACATGTCATGCATAACCCATATGTTTCATACAACGTGCATGTTCTCAAGCATACATATAATCCTCATATGTCATATGCATATCCACCACCTCATGTTTATGCTAGAAACCATGTTCCTAAGAAGCATGCACCACATAGAAATCTAACAAGCATGCATGCAACTAGGAAAAGGACTCCCAAAACATACACCATTTGGGGTCCTAAGAACGCTAACTTAAATGATAGGAATGCATATGTTGATTCCTATTTTCATGATGTTATTAATAATGGTAATTATGTTGGGAAGCGGAAGTCCACTTGGACTTGGCTTCCAAAGGGTTAATCCCTTTGGACCCAACAAACATTGGGTACCATGAGCTTATGGTATATTATATAGGTACCCAGGAGAAAGAAGAAGAGCAATAAAGGTCATATTAGCTCTAAAGGGAATGGATGGATTCTTGATAGTGGTTGCTCCAAACATATGACGGGAGATCCCTCATTGCTCTCCGAAGTGATTAGCATCAAGGATGGTGCAACGGTCACTTTTGGAGGTAACCAAAAGGGAACTATCATTGGAGTAGGTATTGTTGGTAACCCTTCAAAACCCTAATTACTAATGTATTTCTTGTTAGTGGTTTATTTCACAATCTCATTTCCATTAGTCAACTTTGTGACAAAGGTTACAAGGTTAACTTTGGAGAAGGATTGTGTAAAATTGTTGATTCTAATTCGAATGTTTACTATTTGAGCTTGCCTAAAACCGTAGAACATTGCTTAGTTGCTAATATAAGTGAACAACTATTATGGCATCGCCGTTTTGGTCATGTTCATTTCAAGCACTTATATAAGTTAGCTAAGCATGATCTAGTCAAAGGTTTTCCTAAAATTGCATTTAGTAAGAAAAACTTTTGTGATTCATGTCAAAGAGGTAAACTAAGTAAATCATCTTTTAAGCTTAAAGAAGGAATACTTCTAATAGGCCCCTAGAACTTCTTCATTTAGATTTGTTTGGGCCAACTAGAACCGCTTCTTTAGGCAATGCTCATTATGGATTAGTTGCCGTTGACGACTTCTCTAGATTTACTTGGGGTTCATTCTTAACTAATAAGAATGAAGCTTATGAAGAGTTTACCATATTCGCAAAGAAGATTCAGAATCTCTTAGGATCCACCATTATCACTATCCGTAGTGATCATGGAGGAGAATTTGAGAATGAGTCTTTTACTAAGTTTTATGATGACACCGGGATAACTCATAATTTTTCCTTTCCTCGGGCTCCACCATAAAATGGTGTTGTAGAGAGAAAGAATGGGACTCTTATTGAGTGTGCTCGCACTATGCTCCATGATAGTCATCTTGGACTACAATTTTGGGCAGAAGCGGTGCACACGGTAAGTTATGTGCTCAATAGGATCCTAGTGAGACCCCGAACAAACAAAAATTGTTTTGAGTTATTTTATGATAAAAAGCCTCAAGTTAAGTATTTTCGTGTTTTTGGTTCAAAATGTTTTATCAAAAACACCTTTGGTAATTTAGATAAATTTGAGCCAAGATCCGATGAAGGGATATTTGTTGGATATTCCACACGTAGCAAAGCCTACCGGATATACAACAAAACCTCCTCAACGATCGAGGAATCACTACACGTATCATTTTATGAAAAATTTTATTTTCCTCATGTTATTGAAGATATTGTAGATACTATTTGTGATTCTCTTAGTAATGTTAAGATTAATGACTCTATTATTGAGACTAACGCTACTAATGAGATTGTTGAAGATGTTCCAAGTGATGCAGGAATACCCAAAGCTTACATAACCGTTCGCAACCACCCTCATGACCAAATTATTGGAGATATTGGTGTGGGTGTTTGAACGAGGTCAAGAATTGAAGAATTCTCTCATTGCGCATTTGTCTCTACCATTGAGCCAAATAACATCCAAGAAGCTTGTGAGGATAGCTCTTGGATAGTGGCAATGGAAGAAGAACTAATGCAATTCGAGAGAAATGAAGTTTGGGAGCTAGTTCCTCTTTCAAGTGGTCACCAAGTTATTGGGACCAAATGGATCTTCAAGAACAAGACCGATGAGAACGAGGTAATCACAAGGAACAAAGCAAGGTTAGTAGATCAAGGCTACCGGCAAGAGGAAGGTATCGATTTCGAAGAATCTTTTGCCCCCGTAGCTAGATTAGAAGCTATTAGATTGCTTTTATCTTTTGCATCTCTTAAGAATTTTAAATTATTTCAAATGGATGTTAAAAGTGCATTTTAAATGGGATTGCTAATGAAGAAGTATATGTTTCTCAACCTCCCGGTTTCATACATGAAAAATTTCCAAACCATGTTTTCAAACTTAAGAAAGCGTTGTATGGGTTGAGACAAGCTCCTAGAGCTTGGTATGATCGACTCAAGACATTACTTTTGGATTTAGGTTTTAAAATGGGAGATGTTGATTCCACTCTTTTCATTAAAGATTATGAAAATGACATCCTTTTGATTCAAGTTTATGAGACCATATAATATTTGGTTCTACTAACTTTAATCTTTGTCAAGAATTTTCTAAGTCTATAAAGGATGAATTCGAGATGAGCCACATGGGAGAGCTCAACTATTTCCTTGGACTACAAATTCGACAATGAAGGATGGGACGTTCATACATCAAACAAAGTACATAGGGGAGCTTATCAAGCGATTCAGGATGGAATCGTCTTCTAGCAAAAAGACTCCCATGAGTACGACAACCCATCTACATAAGGATGAGAATGGAAAAGATGTAGATGTTCGTCTATATCGAGGTATGATCGGTAGATTAGTTTATTTAACCGCTAGTAGGCCCAATATCATGTTTTCTGTATGCTTGTGTGCTAGATATCAAGCTAGACCTAAGGAGTCACACTTGATTGCGATTAAACGAATATTTCGTTATCTCAATCAGTCTCTAGATTATGGGTTACTTTACCCTAAATCTAGCACATATGAGTTAATCTCATATTGTGATGCCGACTTTGCCGGGTGCAAATCCGATAGGAAAAGTACTAGTGGCACTTGCCATTTCCTAGGAAATTCCTTAGTTTCTTGGTTTTTCAAGAAACAGAAGTCGATATCATTGTTCACGACTGAAGCAGAATATATTTCCGCCGGTCTTGCATGTGCACAAGTTCTTTGGATGAGACACTCTTATGGACTATTGTGTCAATTGTGATACTTGCCCTATCATGGTTGATAACCAAAGTGCCATGTCTTTCCAAGAATCCGGTACATCACTCTCGTACCAAACACATAGATGTGAGACACCACTTTATTAATGATCATGTAGCTAAGAAGGACATCATCTTAGAGTACATTGAAACCCAAAAACAAATTGCCGACATCTTCACAAAACCTCTTAAAGAAGATTCATTTGTGAGGTTGCGTGAAGAATTAGGGATTATGGGTGAATCTGAAATTTAGGAGCTCAACTTATTTGTTATAACACTTTTCAAGCTCATATCATCATGTTGCCTCTCTTCATTTGATATATCATATATTTGTTTTAAGAAAGGCAATTGAGATTTCTCTGATTACATGTGTTTTCAGATTGTTTTAAGAGATTTGTTTAAAAGATGATTTTTCATGTGTTATTGATTTTATGACAAGTGTATGATTAGAGTATAGGTCCTAGGATGAGTGTTCATATCCTCTGGATTGTTTATCTCACTGTTCAGTTTTGGACCAGGACAGACGGCTGTCTTTCCTTCGACAGTCGACTGTCCTACTCTATCTTCTCTGTCTGCAGATTGTATCTTTCGCACAGGCGACTGGTGACAAATTTACAGTCGACTATTTGATCAACAGGCGACTGCATTTTAGTCATCAGGCGCCTGTCATTTCTGTCACATTTCGTCTATAGTCTCTGTCTTTTTCATCAATTTTATTGATTCTCAGTCAGTCGACTGAAGGGTATAATACAGTCGACTGTCCCTCGGACAGGCGACTGTGTATTACTCAACAGTCGACTGTCTGTCATCATTAGCTTATCCCTTATCACTTCAGCCATCCGACTGACTCTTGTTCATCAGTCGACTGTCTCCTGTTATGGCGGTTCACTGTTTCGATCTGAGCCGTCGATTCTTTGATCCAACGGCCCGATTAATTCGCCTCTTCTTTATATCATCGAGAAAGTCCATTTCGACCCACGTTTTTCTCTCTCCTCCGATTGAAAACGTTCGACTTCCCGGTTCGAACCCTCAGGCGACCACTCCTCCAGTGCTCCTCGTCCCTGCCGTCTCGTTGTTTGTCGAGCGCGCCACTCAGACTTCGATTACCTCGTTTGTCCTCTTCACTTTTGTTCGATTCTTTGTGTGACCGAGTCTCTTCTCTCGAGAAGCTTGCTGCCACCATGGATGAGAAGCTCAATCGTCTTCTCGAGCTGCAGTACAAATCTCTCATGCTTCATGGATTTCCCATTCCTGCCGAGCTTCAGGCTTTGTTCTCTAAATCTGAGAATACTACCCCCCGTTGGTGTTCCTCCTCCTTCAGGCTTTGTGCCTATATCTTCTGTGGTCCAGCCCCCCTTTGTCCAGATCCCCGTTGTCCAGTCTCCCGTTCTTGCTCATGCGGAATCCTCTGTCGCTCGTGCTTCGTCTTCCAAGAGGAAGACTCCTGTTTTTCCTACTCGTCGCTCTGCTCGGCTGATGTTCCGCTCATTTGGTCGTCCCTCGGACCACACTGTCATTCACATTGACTGATGTTGCAGCTGTTTCTTTTTGTTCACTCACCCGGAGACCTAGATTTTTTTGGGTCTATTTTGTTTGGGTTGAGTGGTTCTTCAGTGTTTGTATGATGGTTATATTTTGTGTAGTGATGGATATCTGGTGATGATGTCTGAGTATTATGATGGAGTTTCTTTGATATCTGCTGATGTATTTTTGAGATCATGATGTAGTATTTTTTTTATCATGATGTATTTGATGGACATGTGGATGTCCATTTGACTTGGACTCTTGTGATATCTCTTTATATATATATGATATTGTAGTTTCGTCTTATGTTTCACACATTGTATAATTGCTTATCTTATCTGTGTGATGTTTGTGATATTGGAGTATACATATTATATGTGATGTGATGCATATATATATATATATATATATATATATATATATATATATATATATATATATATATATATATATATATATATTCCTCATATATCTACAATGTTGATATTGGACTTTCATTCCTCTATTCACATAGGTAATAATGTGGTTTTAGGAATTTTGGTTATATATATATATACTAGTCATAACTCGTGCCCGCTGGCACGGTTCTTTTAAGACTTTCCCTCGCGAAATGTTTGTTACACAAAAAATTATTTTCAAAGCCAAAATTTAAAAGAACAACAAATTAGCGTAAAAATATTTTGTGACATGGACGCCTTCGGCAAGGAAAAACAATTTCGACGTAGAACAACAATTTCGACACGGAACAACCAATTAGCGTTAAAAAAATTAGCAGGCACCTTCGACGCGGGCGCCGGCAACAAATTTAACACGGGTCAAAAGAGAAACGCTCGAAAATGGATAGGGGAAGTGCAAAGTGTGGGTGTGTGTATGGTATTAGGGTAAAATGTGAAATGAGAGTATTTTTTAGCAAAAAGGGAAAAGTGGCATTATTCTGTGCAAATATAGTGATTGTGTGGGTTTTTGAATTAAATCTTGACCCTTAGATGCAAAGGACTTGTCCCAGTCAGCACTACGATTCAAAAAAAGTTGTGTTTTAATATATAGATACATCCTTTATTATGTCAAAAACAATTACTCTGTAAATTATATCTTCTTTTGGAATGGAATAAATATTGTTCTTTCGGGATTAATTGCAAATTTTATGGGTAAAAATTAAGAAAACTTTTCCTTTCTGTTAATGTCTTTACACTGCAGAGTGATGGTGATTATGTTTAGTGCAGGATAGCTGGAAGTCATCCGATACATGGAACACAATAGTTGATCCCTGAAATGGTGACCCATTCATCAATGTTGCTGAAGTTCAAGAAGCAGAAATAAATGTATACAACATGCATGGTTTCCTTGATAGACGAAATAACTCATCAAAAAAATTAGATTGCACTTCGGATCTTTTTTTTGAGCTTGTATTTTTTCCTTAAAAATAATTTTCTACAATATTATAATTTATGTGTTTGTTCTTTTTTTGGTAATTCTAAAATTGTCATACTAATCTGCAGCCATTTGTGGAAAGCTTGGCTACATGCCAAAAACATGGGCTACATAACCCGCTCAGAGCCCCAGAAAGGTTTAATCTCTTTATTCTTGTAAAACCCCATCCATTCAAGGCTTTTGATGCCACCATGCATACATTTCATACATGTTTAAAGGCATTTCTACTCATGCTTGTTGCACAATCACAATCACGTACATGATTGCACCACCATGATTGAATATAAATATCCATAGAACTAAAAGTTCAAAATTTACACTGAGAATCTTGACCTGTAGCACTATCAAATATTTTAAACATAAAAAAAGAAAATGAGGAGAATCATTTTGTACTTGAAGAGTACTTTTTTTCTTCCCTTATAAAGAAGAGTTTACATACTTAATAGCTTCTTAATTGTGTCTAAGTTTGCAACAATTTGCAGTTTGGCCTAAACCACCTGAAATACTTTTCATATTTGTCTATGCTTTGTAAATGATGGTTAACAATCATTTATCATCGATTTACATGTCTCGCCATTGTCAAATTCTTTTTATCGTGTCCTTATCTCTTTCTATATATTCATTTATCGCGTAGGTTATAAAGTGCATGGTAGAACATCTAATTACAAATCCACCCCTATACTTTGATATGCGAATACTATTGCATAGTTTTTAAACAGTTTTTAAATCTATTAGTATGGTTTAAAATGACATGATGAAGAAATCATCATTTTGCTTGAGAAATCATCATTTGAAGCTCCATTTTGAGAATTGAGGTTGGATATTGATCTTAACATTTCAATAACCCCAGGGTTTGTGTCGATTGCTGGATGAAAATTCTTTGTTGGTAATTCATTGGATTCTGCATATTTCATATGGTGTAGAAATCCTTGAATTACACTCTAAAAACTTGTTTATATGCTGGCAAGTATTAACTTCCCCATAATTCATTAAAATGAAGTCAAAATTAGTTTTTTAAGCAATTGGTATCTTATATTAGGAAAGGGAGCTCTTGATTATCCTTTTTTAATCCAAAGGATTGTGCATACTTGGATTGTAATCAATAGGATTTCACGCAAAAAATTTAGAGCCAACCAAACCAGCCTTTTGGATTGCCTCAATCCTTTGGGCAAAAAATAATCTAGGATTTAAATCCAGTATATTGTGTCTACCCAAACATATCCATATAAGGTTTGGGAAACCGTAGGCAAGTCAATTTTGAAAATCCATTCTTAATGGGTCAACTTGCATAACTAAGCAATCACAGAACCATTTTTTGTATGGGCATTATAGATGATGTTTAAAAGTGTGAATGTTGCATTTGAGATGTAAAACATGTAGTACCCATGGATGGGATATATTCTATCTAGTGTTGCCGATTTTTACAGGTGTCCATCAGATGGCTTACACATCAAATGTTAGACATCAACCGTCACATATGGGGATAAATGATGATAACATGAAACATAAATCAGCTTGTTCTTCACGATTTCTAGTTTGTGATTTTGGATGTTTGTTTTGAACCCACATGGTAGCATTATTGGTATACCTTTGTTGATATGATTTAATCTGAATGTTGGATTATCATTCTTACTTTTTTTTTATTTTCTCGGTTTTGTTTGGGAGAAAGCTTTGTTGTTGTATAGTCAAATAACCATGTGAGTTGGTTGGATGGGTAGACATAGAAAAGAGTACTGGCAATGATAGCATCTCTGCTCAGCCAGTAGATCAAGCCACACAATATGCTCAGTTCACCATGTAGTCCACTTATCATTAGTTTTTTTTGTAGCAAGCTTCTTAGTTTATGGATTTTTTTAAAATCCAACATTTTATTTGTACTATAAAAGGTTCAGATTGTTTGCTTGGTTGATATGTTCTTGTTGGCTTGTTCAAAATTTCTACTTTGCTGTTGTTCTCAATATAACCCTGAAAAGCAATTTTTATAGATATCTTATGTTCGGAGAGTTATCTGCAAAAGCTGCTCATATGCTTGCACAACCGGAGGTACAATACTTTCTGAACACAATATTTGATTTCGTCAATATTTTCAAGGATAGAAATGATTTATACTCTAAATTTGCATTATGACGACAACGATGATGATAATAAGTCATCAAACATATATTGTAATGCTTAATCATGTCTACATATAAGGTTGCAAATTTCTTCTCAAGGCTTATACAGAGAGTTTCTCCAAAAAGTTATGTGCAAGCTCTTGCTGAAGTCCAAGTTACCCAAAATTTCTTGGAGAATTTTTCTGGAGACCAGGTGTGGACCTACTGGCCCTAAAAAATTTTGACATTCAATTAATATGAAAGTTTGGTCTAAAAAGATGCAACCAATATTTGTGTCCATTTAACATTACACTAAGTCAAATCCTTTCTAGACTGTGTATTCACTTTCACATGGGCTATTTTATTAGGCTGGTTTTGAGTTCTACCCTAGGATTGCATACTCAACAGGTATGGCTATCAACTTTGGTCCTAATTTTACTATTTATTCACTTTCACATGGGCTATTTTATTAGGGCGTTTTGAGTTCTACCATAGGATTGCATATTTGACAGGTAGTGCTATCAACGTTGGTCCTAATTTATGTATTTGCCATAACAGCTATTTCAGGCCATATCAATGTTAGCTACTAAATGTTTAAGCCTCTTGGAGGGGCCAAATATGTATGTATGATTAAGATGGATCAACCATGCATGTGTGCTTGAGAAGAAATAGTTACCGATTCTGGTGATCTTCTTATTTAACTTATTTGTATTGCATTTTCAGGTAGAGTGGTACACAATAGTTCTATAATTTCTAATTTTTAAAAATAATCCATTTTGGTATATATTTAAGGGGTGTGATTAAGATTACCTGTTACTTTAGGCCTTGAGGTAGAGTGTCCGTGAGGCCTTCTTACTGATGATAATATGGATATTTATGAACAACCTTTTCGAAAGCAACAACAACAAAAGTATGATCTAGAATTAGTAAATAATAAACATGAACCATTGTCAAAGCTATTGAGAATTAGCCTTGAGAACCACGCTTTGCCAAATATCCAATGTTGAATTAGAATGTTACTATTTAGAAGGAGACCAAGTTACTCTGAAGTTACATTTACATGGTATGTATTAACAAATCCAGTTCAGGATTGTCTATGCTCTATCCCTACAGTGATTGTTTATCGCTAACTACTATTTTAAACAATGCTCCGTGTATCGTCCCGTTTGTTCTTGATAGAAAGGAATTGAACAGATCTATCTTATCGAACCGGCAAGCCTCCAAAGCAGCTATTGTAGAAGCAGATCCTTCAGTAACCAACTGACGTGAATGAGATGCCAACACACTCAATGTATCAGCTGCTACCTTACGGGTGGCCCAGTCACCATTGTCAAGGCATTCCTAAATGCTTTGTATCAATGTTGGCATACTCTGAGGGCTGATTGCTCCTACCTGTAGAAAAGTTACATGGTAAGTGTCTCTGTGTGGATCACTTGATAAATAAAACATTGATACAACCGGATTGAATTAAGCATCTTCTCCATAGTTCAATTAAGGGTGGTGAAACTAATTTTCTACCAATGCAAACATATACGGGTATCCAACTATTTTAATAATTTGCAGTTGCAGTTCCAAATACAGAAGCAAGAAAATGAAGATTGGTACCTGCACTGACAATTTCTAATTCCTTGACCTCAACAGCAATGATGATTAGGGTTTGAAGAATAGGAACGAAATAAGGCAATGGGTGATAAATACCTTGACATCAACATCAATGATAGCCTCGTCAGGGAGCTTACCGTCGCTCACCTCCATCACTCAGATCGCTCTTCTTCTCGCTCAAATGAAAAAATTGATTCCAGTTGAAGTCCTAGGCTTTTCCCCGAGCGAGTTGTCCCCTAACCAAAACATGATCCCCAATGTTCCTTACTGTTACTCTTTGATCTCATCTCCTTTGAAAAAAAAATTGTCTCCACTGTTCAAAAGGAAGTAAAAGAATAAATTTTACCAAGTAATTCAAGTGATTAAAGTTCAAAAATTAGCAGTTCACGGGTTTATATCCCAAATTAGCAAATATCAAAATGAAATCCCAAATTAGCAATTCACGGGTCTATCAAAAATTAACAGTTCAAAAAGAAATCTGAAATGAGAAATCACAAAGCAGCAGTTCAAAAATTAGCAATTCACGGTTTCAAAAATTATCAGTTCAAAAATATCAGCCAGCGTTGTTACCTGCGACAAATCGATGGTACCACTGTTTCAAACTTGCATGCTCTTGAACAAAGTTGTTTCAAATGCTAAGAACTGCTACAAATCGAAACATTGCTCTTGAGGTTACCTGCGACAAAGATCAAAACGACACCTTGCTGGCTGTGACAACTCGGAATGGGAGATCAAAGATCAAAGAGATGATAGCAGATTGAAGCAGAGGCTCTTGAGGCTCTTGAGGCTGGTGGTTGAAGATCATGAGCCTCGGGAGAACAAATGGCATGTTAGTGCCGAATTTTTGTGTAGAAGGCGAGGCGTCATGGGGAGGAGTCGAGGGCGTTGTGCGTTGGTGGGGGTGAGATGCTAGGAAATTTGGGATGAGAAATGATTATTGTCATGTTCAAATTGTACCCAACCCAAAGAAAACCCACATATGGACCCTTTCTCTTTCCAGCTGACCCTACATCAATTTTTCTCACAAAACACAGTTTTTTGGGTTGAGGTGATGGCAACAAGAGAACTAATTCTTGTCATGTTCAAATTAAACCCAACACAATGAAACCCATATATTCACCCTTTCCATTTCCAGCTGATCCCACCTATTTTTTTCTCTCAAAAATCAAAGTTGTCCCCCCTAAATGTTTTACATCAACTGATCTCAATCGTTGATTCACCAAGATCAAATCTCAGCCGTCTTTTATCTTGTCCTAGTCAGCCCTAGGATTCAAAAATCGTTGTCAAATGTATTTTATATATATACTAGTCATAACCCGTGCCCGCGGGCACGGTTCATTTAAGATTTTCCTGCAAAATCTTTGTTCTCCCCAAAAATTATTTCTCCCTCCCAAATTCAAACGAACAAAAATGTAGCTTCGGCACGGGCGCCCTCGGGCGCGATTCATTTAAGATATCCCATCAAAATCTTTGTTCTCTCCAAGAATTATTCCACCTGTCAAAATTTAAACGAACAAAAATTTAGCGGGCGCCTTCGGCGCGGGCGCCTTCGGCCGCTAGTCATCGCACACATTTTAATAACCAAAGTGCATTAGCGTTGATCAACAAATTCGGTGCCTTTTGCGCGGAACAACAAATTCGGTGCAGGCCCCTTCGTCACGGAATTCGGTGTGGAACAACAAATTAGCGTAGAACAACAAATTCGGCTCGAAACAACAAATCAGCGTAAGAAAATTTAGCGGACGCCTCATCTTGAAACATGTTCACTGGCTGCTTTCAAAGGTGAACCAAATTTCAAAGCTGGACCAAGTTTCAAAGCTCACATTCATGATTTCAAAGCTCTCATCATTTCAAAGCTGGACCAAATTTCAAAGTTGGACCAAATTTCAAGGCTGGACCAAATTTCAAGGGTCTCATTCATGGTTTCAAAGCTTCATCTCAACCTTCCATTTCATAAGATCAAATCCCAGCCACTCTTTATCTTGTCCTAGTCAGCCCTAGAATTCAAAAATCACTGTCAAATGTATAACAGATATATATATATATATATATATATATATCTCTCTCTCTCTCTCTCTCTCTCTCTCTACTCCTTGATTGTTGATAGTTCTTATTTAGCACGATTATTGTTGTTGTTTATACTCCCACCTTTTTTGGATAATGCCATAGGGGGATAGAAATAAACACATAGATTCATAATGAATGTGCTAAGTATGTCCTAATAACACTGAATCTAAGATTGAAGTTGCCTTAGATTTAGGGGGAGTAAGATACAATGAATAGTGATTTAAAATCCTAGATTTCATGTATTAAATTCATTTCATTCTTGCATATCTTACTCATTTGCTTCAATTGATATATAGATGCCCTAATATTTATTGACTAACTTGGTTGGCATCTATGTAGGGGGAGTAAGTTTTCATTAAGCACAATTATTTATCTTTTTGTTTATGTTTGTTTGTTATCATCAAAAAGGGGGAGAATGTTGAGTATTGGACTTCTCCCTTCTTAGTGTTAATGATGAGAAAACATAAATACTTGTGACTAATCTCATATTTTGTAGTTACTCCATTGCCTAAGCTTATTATGAAGATCTACTTGCAATGGATGACACTCAAAGTTCATTGAAGGCAAATGAAATGGATTGGATGATCGTAGATGATGATTGAAGCTCCATGAAGACTTCAAGCTCATGCGTTGGATAGAAGAGAGTTTGTCAATGTAAATTTCTTTTATCTCTTCTAGTATGTAGCTTAGAAGTAGAATATTGTTGGAGCACACACACATCTTCATTTCTGTCTTAGGATGTCTTAAGTTCAAGCTTCCTTTGACTCCAATTCATTTCAAACTAGATTGTGCATGTCATGTATATAACAGTCGACTGCTGAACGTGTTACAGTCGCTTGTCTCAAAAACAGTCGACTGTGTTTTGTTCTACAGTTGCTTGTTATGCACAAACTTTTACAGTCTAGTTTTGGGCTTCTCTGTTTTAATTCCCACAGGCGACTCATGAATGATTCACAGGCGCATGTCCAAGTGACAGTCGACTGTGTTTTGTAAATCAGTCGCCTGTCTGTCTGTTGCCCAAAATATATTGATCTGTCTTTTATGGCCAGTCGACTTATGTTGGATTTACAGTCGACTGTCCATTGGATCAGTCGACTGTCAATGATGCATCAGTCGTCTGTCTGTGAGCCAATTTGTTGACTCAGCTCTCTGGAAAATCTCAGGGTTTTGACAGTCGTCTATATAAGGATTGACAGACGTCTGTTCTGATTAACATTCGTCTGTCTTCTCCTCATCAGTCGTCTGTCCTGTTATCCTAGATGTTTTCCAGAATTCTTTAACTTACCCAACTTTGGCCAGTCGCCTGTAGTAGGATTTACAGTCGCCTGTTGGTTCAACAGTCGACTGTCTATGCTTCATCAGTCGATTGTCCACGTGGTAAGTTACCGTTATAAATTCTCACCTACCCTATCTGACTGTGCAACAATCGACTGTGGTTGTCTCAATAGTCGACTGTCACAAGCACAGATTCTATCCGTTGAGAGTTTTCTCACGGATTCCAAAAGGGTTTTTGCTAGTTCTGTTTTGAGGATTTGAGAAACCTATATAAGGAGCATCTACTGTTCCATTGAGATGTTACTTAGTCACTCTCTCATTCATTTAAGCTTTCATTCTCAAGATCAAAGCTCTCAAATCCTAAAGCCCTAAGAATTCCTATCTTCAATCTCTTGCTCTCCAACCTAGAATCAAAGAGACATCTTCTATGCATTTGGTGCAGTCAAGAGAAAGGGCTTTCCTCTCTTCCAAGAGAGTCTTCAACACACAACACACTTCTCCTTCAAGTTCTATTTCAAGGCATAGGTGATTGTAAGTGTTGCTTTCATATTTCATAACTTTCGTTATTTGAATTCACTCTCGGGTTATGAGAGTGGTTTGCTTGATCCCAAGTTGTGGGAGTCAAGGTCAATCGATTGTATTTTGATTTCACTTGTAGGGTTGCTACAATTGGGTTTTAAGGAAACCTCAAGTTAGAGTTCTAACTTGAGTATCCGGAGGTATCCGGGTGGAAGGGACGTAGGATTACCGGGAACAAGTCGGGAAGTGACTTGGGTAATTTGAACCCTTGAAACATCCTTGCGTTTGCATTTGTTTCATTTTGGGTTTAATTTCTATTCCACACTATTTTGTTAGTTAGCATTTAAATTGGTGTAACTATCGTTTTAAATTGCTTAAACACTATTCAACACCCCTTCTATTGTTTTCTCCATAGCCAGGGTCCTTACAGCGTAGTTCGTTCCGTTGAACAGCAGTGGTCGCATGGAATTGAGTCCTTCAGAGTGAAATGATGTTGACGCCATCACTTTTATAGCCTCGCTCTGATACCAAGTGTTGGATCCTGTGGATGGCAAACAACACTAGAAGGGGTGGGGTTGAATAATGTTGTATAAAATAAACTTTTTCGTTCTTAATAGATTAGCACAATTCAAAGCCTTCTAATGTTGCCTAAGAAACCAAGTAGAGTGATCTACGCTTGGTTCTTAATCAACTTAAGTAATCTTCAAAAACAGATCAGAGATAAAACTCTTCTGGTAGTCGACTCCCTAAGAACAGTAGTCGACTGCCAGAGGGATGTAATGCACAGCTCAGTTAAATAAATACTTAATGAAGATATACACAGAAATACAAGAGAGAAGCAGATACAAAAACTGATCATGCAATATATTATGAATGAGTTATAATATAATACTCAACGAATTAAGACAAACAAATAGAGATAATCAATCATAGAAAGTGCAAACGCAAACACAAGGATTTTTATCCTGGTTCCCCACAACCTTGGGTACGTCCAGTCCTCGACCAATCCGGTACGAGATTTTCACTATCTGCCTTGGCAAATACAAGCACATAACTTCACTTGTTAGGATTTTCCCACACACCTAGCCTTGACCAGGATTTCCGATTGCAACAATGCAATATCTCAACACCTAGACTTGTCTAGGGTTTCCAACACCCTCACAACAAAGGGCAAACACAAAATAAAAATCAATATCCAACTCACCACAATATTTGGTGGAGTTTGGAGTTTACACCCAAATTCTATAGCCAATAGTAATAGACAACTATGTGTATTCGTGGCTTGATAGAATAAGATTTTAGATCACACAAAGATACGAGTAAAGTCTTTGTGATATAAATCAATGTTTTTCAAAATCCTTTCAAATAAAATCAGAGAATAAAGAATATGGATTTTGAAAACAAATAGCCAAATAAAAGTTGTTCTTCAGAAAATAATATCTTAAAGAAAAACGAGATCAAGAATGTAAAAATAGATTTGGCTAAGAAAAATGAGAGCTAAGAATTTTAGATCGTTTAGAACTTTTGCGCAAGAGATAATTTTGATTTCAAGTATTGTGTTTTCTCTCAAAGAAATAGTCCTCTATTTATAGGTAAATATGGAGAATTCAAAACTCAAATTCGTTTGACTTTTGCCCCGCGAATCATGGGAGCAATAAATGAGAGAGATGTCAAAAGTCAGGTCAAACGTTGAATTTCGACAGCTGGTAGTCGACTCCCTAGGACTGGTAGTCGACTCCCAGTGTGTTTCAGGAGAAAATAATTCTCAGCTGGTAGTCGACTCCCAGTCCTTGGAAGTCGACTCCCAGTGGAGTTGCTTCTGAGACACAGCTAGTAAAACATGTAGTTAGCTCCAGGGTGTAATGGAGTATAACTACCAAAATGCAAAGTGACTAGCAAAAGCTCTCAATAGTTTTGAAAATGATTTTAAAAGTATTTAAAATATTTAACTTCGAAATCATTTGTGTGTGTGTTATCTATACTTTTGGCTTTAACATAACCCTAAGAAGGACACAACTCACACATTGTAGACATAGGACACGTCTTCGGAAGCTTGACCAGATGATAATGTAGATGTGAGCTTCTCTTGAGCTTCTGTTCCATTTGAGCTTGAGCTTCATCATCGAGCTAGCAACGTTCGTCCTTATCTTTGCTGAGTGAGTGTAGATTGCGCTTCTTTGGAGTATGTATAAGGCTGCGTAATCTGCACACTTAACTGTAGTGTAGTTAGTACACTAAGCTTCATTTGGTGTGCTCATCATCAAAATCACTTGGGGGTGAAATTCAATTTCCATCAAAGAAGACATTCGGTTGGCATACCAGACTATGTTCAACAAATGGATGGAGATCTGCAAAGTGAACAAGAAATTGAAGAATGAATGCTCAAAACTGAGAAGTGAGAAGAATGAGACTGAGGCTAAACTTCTGAAGACGGAGCTCAGTCTCAGGAATCTTGAGAGCAGCCTCAAGAGAACACTGCTTAGAGCTGAGAAGGCGGAGAGTACCCTCAACAAATGGAACTCCGGGAAGTCAAAGCTTGATGATATTCTTAACATGGGGAAAGTCTCTAGAGATCGCACAGGGATTGGATACAACAGAGGAGGCCATTTACCTACTCCCAAGACAAGGCGTGTTCTCACCACTAAAGAACATGAAAAACTGGGTCAGGACAAAGGGTATGAGTCGAAGTTGAAGGAGAAAAAAGGTTCAACATCCAGGCGAACCGTGTGTGATTACTGTAGGCAAGTAGGGCACACTAGCTGGAGTTGCTTCAGTCGTATGAAGGATTGGCGTGAAGGAAGAAGTGATAGTTATCCCAGCAAAAGGACAACGAAGAAATGGGTTAAGAAATCAGAGTTGGTCAGCATGGTGGCATACACTTCATTGTTTGCGTTCTCAGAAAATCTTTGGTATTTTGACAGTGGATGCTCTCGACACATGACAGACAATAAGGGTCTTCTCACTGAGTATTGAGCTGGTAACAAAGGTCATGTAACCTTAGGTGATGGTCAGATGAGTAAGGTGGTTGGAAAAGGGAATCTCGATGTGACAGGGTCCCTGAAGCTGAAGGATGTGACGCATGTAGAAGACTTGAAGGCAAATCTCATTAGCATAAGCCAGCTGTGTGATCAAGGTTTTCTCGTCCGGTTCACCAAAGGTGAATGTTTAGTCTTCAACAAAGATGATGTTTGCATTCTAACTGGAAAAAGGTCTATTGACAATTGTTATCTTCTGCAAGAACCTAACAAGTGCTTCAACATCACCACTGACGTTTCAGAGCAGTGGCATCAAAAACTGGGTCACTTAAATTCCAAGACATTGATGAAGATATCCCAAGCAGGAGCTGTTCGTGGTATACCGACTCTAACCAAGAAGAAAGAGGGTGTGTGTGGACCGTGCCAATTGGGAAAGCAAAAGAAGACGAGGCACAAGCAAATCCAGATGATTACTACCTCTAAAAACTTGGAGCTATTACATATGGATCTGATCGGACCCACATCGAAAACTAGCATGGGAGGTAAGAAATATATTTACGTCTGTGTTGATGATTTTTCTCGGTTTACCTGGGTAGATTTTCTTAAGGAGAAATCAGACACGTTTGAAGCGTTCAAGAGACTGTGCACTCACCTTCAAGTTGAGAAAGGAGATAGCATTGGCAAAATTGTCGGGATCCGGAGTGATCATAAGAAGGAGTTTGAGAATCATTCTTTCTCTGAATTCTGTGAATCTCAAGGCATTGCACATGAATTCTCGGCCCCAAAGACTCCTCAACAAAATGGAGTTGTTGAAAGGAAAAAACCGCACTCTTCAAGAAATGGCGCGTGTGATGTTGAATGCCAGGGAGGTCAGTGTTAAGTGGTGGGCTGAAGCTGTCAACATAGCCTGCTACACTAAAAATAGAGTCTATCTTCGGCCGAGAACTGAGAAAACCTCTTATGAAATCTGGAAAGGTAGGAAACCTGATGTATCCTACTTTCACATCTTTGGAAGTAAATGTTATATCCTGCAGGACCGTACTCCCAGGCGGAAGTTTGATGATAAGAGCGACAAAGGAATCTTTCTTGGGTATTCAACGAAAAGTCGTGCTTTCAGAGTCCTAAATCAATGCACAAACGTAGTGATGGAATCTATCAATGTAGTGGTTGACGATTTTGATCAGGGAGAGACTGTCTTTAGTGCAGGGAGGGTGCCCCAGGAAGACTGCACTGATGAGGAAGACCGTGTTAAAAACAATGTTGCAACTAGTAAGACAAATCAAGGAAATGTTGAAAAAATAGTTGCAACTCAGGATGCAACATCAGTTGAGATACCACAGAATGAGACAGAAGACGTTCAAGGGTCTGAAGGAATTACAAAGTTTATACGCAATCATCCTCCAGAGTTGATCATTGGTGACGTGCATGACAGCCGCCGGACAAGAGGTACTAGATGTGTTAACTATCGAGATCTTGCCGAGTATGCCTATTTTCTCTCTGTCGTTGAACCCAAAAATGTGAAGGAAGCTATTGTTGATGAGTTCTGGGTGTTAGCCATACAAGAGGAGCCGAATCAATTTCAACGTAATAATGTCTGGAGTCTGGTTGAGAGACCCAAAGGGATAAACGTCATCGGGACAAAATGGATCTTTAAGAATAAAACTAATGAGAAAGGAAATGTTACTCGCAACAAAACCCGTCTAGTGGCTCAAGGATATACTCAGGTGGAAGGCATTGATTTTGATGAAACATTTGCTCCAGTCGCTCGGTTGGAATCCATCAGACTATTGTTGGCAGTTGCATGCAGTCTAAACTTCAAGCTTCATCAGATGGATGTGAAGAGTGCATTTCTGAATGGGTTATTGAATGAAGAAGTGTATGTTGAAAAACTGAAAGGTTTTGCAGATCCTTTTCTTCCGAATCATGTCTACCAGTTGAAGAAGGCCTATATGGATTGAAACAAGCGACAAGGGATTGGTACAAGAGGTTGACTACATATCTTCTTCAAAAGTGATATGAACGAGGAGGAGCCGACAAGACCTTATTCGTTCAAAGGACCAGGTCAAGTGTTATGGTTGCTCAGATATACGTGGATGATATAGTCTTCGGATCTACTTCACAACAACTGGTGCGTGAGTTCATTGCTCTCATGCAGAAGGAGTTTGAGATGAGCATGGTTGGTGAGTTAAACTTGTTTCTTGGACTTCAGGTAAAACAATGCACTGATGGGTTGTTCATTTCTCAAAGCAAATATGCTAAAAATTTGGTTAAAAGGTTTGGTCTGGAAAATGCTAGACATGTTTGCACCCTTATGTCCACCAGTGAAAAGCTCTCTAAGGACGAAGGCGGGAAATCAGTGGATGTTACTCTATACAGAAGTATGATAGGTAGCTTATTGTATCTGACAGCAAGCAGGCTAGATATCAGTTTCAGTGTAGGAGTATGTGCCCGTTATCAAGCCTGCCCTAAAGAGTCTCATATCACAGCTGTTAAGAGGATTATCAGGTATGTCAGTGGGACGGCTGATTATGGCATATGGTTGTAACGACTGGTTTTCTTGTATCTGGATTTATTATATTATATTATATGTTTTGGTGGATTTTCTCCTTATATGTGGTTATCGTCTCCGTAACTTTCATTTTCGATCGTTTCGTCGTGTTTTCTTAGCTTCTTCCTTAGAATCGTCAATTTTGAAGTAAGTCATTCGTGACGGGCTTCGTATCGGACATATCTTATTGTTAGATCAAACCTAGGAGTCTTAGGAATCGATCCCGGAGCTCTGCGCTCCATATCGGTACTTTTGGTGCCCGTTAGCCGGTGTAAGAAGGGGAACCGACCGACTAGATGACTATTTAGTCGGTCGGCAAGCCTTCATGGACCGACTAGCGGGCTTTCTAAGCTATTCAGGAGTTACTGTTTGTCGTTAGTCGGTCTAAGAACGTTGGTTGACCGACTAGGTTGCAAACTAGTCGGTCGGCAATGCTTCTTCAACCGACTAACTCATCAACTATTTTTGGTATCAGTTACTGTTCCTTCTTAGTCGGTCTAAGTTCATCTCTCGACCGACTAGTCGGCAAACTAGTCGGTCAGTAGTTGTTCTTCGACCGACTAACTCTTAGTTCAGGTTTTCGACTGGAGCTACTGTTTACACTTAGTCGGTCTGCGTTGGTCAACCGACCGACTAGTTCTCATACTAGTCGGTCAGCAGTTGTTCTTTGACCGACTAAGCAGTGCAGGAAACCCTAGTTTTTCCCTAGCCGCCACCAAACTCTATAAATACCCCTCCAAACGTTTTCTTCTTCTCCCTCACGACCTAAAACCCTAGTTTCTCCCCCATTGAGCCCCCTTCCACCTCAAACCATTATTCCCTCATCCCAAGCCCAAAATCCATCATCCAAACTCTCCCTTAACACATTCTACCTCTCATCTTCCCCAAAATCTCATCAAATCCTCAAAATCCCCCAAAACCCTATTTCTCCAAACTTCTCCAATCATTTCCAGATCTGAACCCTAGGTTCACCGGAGTGTTTCTTCCGTTGCCGTGGTTGCTCGGCATCATTCATCCGCTTCTTCACGGTAATACTCGATTCTTTTGTTTTAAGCATTACCCATTTGTGTTCTTATGAAACCCTAATGAAATGAATATTGTTTGTTGATTGTTTCTTCATAACAGCGACTTCCCCGTAGATTAGCGTCCGTGGGACGAACCCTCGTTGATCGTCATCCTCGGTGCTAGGCAAGTGAAACTTGCCACTTAGGGTTTAGGCCATGTTTTAGGCCATTTGCTTGTTGTAGGCGTAAAAGAGACTAGGCGACGAAATGATACTCGCCTAGGCGCAAATTGAGGAACCAGCTTGACAACGAAGCTAGATCCGACATATATCATGTTGCACAATTACCATGTCATGTTTAATTTCTATTAACGGTACGCAAATTAATTATCATGTCATTGCATTCTTAAAGTGTTTCCGTGAATGCGTAGCTTCGCTACAATGCTTGTGTTCCTGGCTGTGTTCCAGAAGCGGGCCATGTGTTGGTTGATAGCAAATGCCCGAATTCCTTGTTTCCGGCTAGGTGCACCCTTACGCCAATTGTTTATGAATCGTGAACTAGAATGCGAGCTCCTGTGCGGGGCAACCCTGGTTCATTTACTGAGCTCGTGTGCGGGGACCCTGGCTCGATTACATGTGGGTATTGGGGGTAAGAGTTAAGCGGCCAATCAACTGGGAGTCTGCCCGATCAGCAACTGCAGTGGTAAGGCGTAAACTCTGGGTTTTGGGGTAGTTGTTAAGCGGCCAATCAGCGTGAATGCCAAACCATTCAGCTGTAAGGCGTAAACATCTACAAACAACTTGAAATGTGACTAGTGAAATGATTGAGATTGTTAATAGCTTGGCTACTCTTGTCTTGTCCCGATAGTTGTTCTCTTGTACTTATTGTCTCGCCATGTCTTGCTTGTGCACTCATGTTATAACTGCCATGTCATGCATACTATAACTGCTAGGTTGCTAGTTGCCTTACTTTCAGTTTCCTTGCCCAAGTCTTTTAGACTTGCTGACATGTGCCCCTTTACTCTTTTGAGTGATACATGTTAGATCCTGAGCCTGAGTACCTTGTTGAGGACGAGGTATTTGCTGACGCCGAGCCCGAGCTTGTGTTTGACGGGGAGTACGTGGACACTGGGGACCAGTCCTAGTGTCTCCGTTTAGCTTTCCTTTTGTTTAGACTACTATTTTGTTGTCGGTGCATAGCACCCATACTTTGTGACGTTGTTGCTTTTGTTGGCCTTGTTCTGGGCCTTTAAACTCTTTCTTTTAGCCTGGTGGCTTTTCTGGATGTCAAACTTAATTTTCATGTTGGACAATTTATGAGATATGAGAATTTTATTTCTGTCTCTCCTTGTGTTATTATTGTTGTTCCGTTTGTGGTTACAGGGACCTGCTTACGTTTTATTGACACTTATCGGGTTTGGGGCTTCACAGCTCCACTCTCGTGCGGACCTTTTCACGTCTCGCCTCCATTTTAGGGAAGCGGGTCGTGACAGGTTTTATTGGTGGCCCATGCAGGTCCTTCTGTAACTGCGAAATGTCGGAATAACGATAATAATATTAGAACGTCCAATAAACTAAGTTCGACGTCCGAGTCATAAGCTATGAGTCTAATCTGCTTCGTTTTCTGAGTCATTAGATGGCAGGAAGGCGATTCACCCGTGGTGGAGGTAGTGGTGCGCTCCCTCATGATGAGGAGCCTGAGCGGGAACCCACCAACGGAGAGATGATGCGGATGATGCTCCAGATGATGCAAGTGCAGCAGGGCGTGCTCCTGCAAGTCCAGAATGCCCCACTTGCTCGAGCTGCCCGGGCGCTTCCGGATGTCCCTCGCTCCGATCCGGGAGCGAAGCAATTTCAGGAGCTGGGTCCCGCGTATTTTGATGGGTCTGAGGGTCCTATGGCTGCCGATGAGTGGATTCGGAACATTGAGGATAATTTGAAGATGGCCAAGATCACCCCGGCTGGATGGGTTGATTTGGCGAATAGGCAACTTAAGGATAATGCTCGAAACTGGTGGGATGCGGAAGAAAAGATGTTGGTGGAGCCGATAGCTTGGGCTACCTTTAAGTCCAAGTTTGATGAAGAGTTCTTTTCGAAGGCTGTTAGGAAGGAGATACTGCAGCGCTTCATTGATCTGAAGCAAGGGAGCTTGACGGTGGACCTGTACCACCAAGAGTTCACTAGGCTGAGTCGGTTCACGCCGAAGATGGTGCAGGACGCTGATGAGAGGGCTCAGAGGTTCCTGCAGGGACTTGCTTTGGAGCTCCAGAGTTTTGTGTCTTCCTCTGATCTGGACTCTTATCAGAAGGTTCTGGTCGCTGCGAGGAGGCAGGAGCTAAACCTGAGTCAGAGGAGAGGACATGTTTCTGGTGCTGGGAAGAGGCCTATGGAGCAGGCCAGGGCGGTGGTTAGGCCTGGTTTCAAGCCTAATCAGCCATCTCAGTTTAAGAGGCCAGGAGGGCCTATTCTGAAGACTTGCCATTTCTGCGGCAAGCCTGGCCACATCAAGGATCAGTGTAGGAAGTTTCTGGGCCAGTGTTTGTTTTGTGGTGATGATTCCCATGTCGCGAAGGATTGTCGGCATGCGAATCAGCTGCAGAGGGCACCTGTTGCCGCACAGCCGTTGCAGCAGCGAGCGTCTGTTCCTGCTGGACGTGGAGCAGCTCTTGTTCCACAGAGGCAGGCTTTTCAGCAGGCTATTCCGCCGAGGAGGCAGGCTTTTCTGATGACCGCGGTGGAGAGCGAGGCTGTGGATGAGGTTATCGCAGGTAATCCTCAATCTAGCTGTTACTTTCCTAGCTGGTTTTGATTGTTAGATTGTGTTGTTTGCTTGAACATGATTGTTTGCTAGACTAGGGTTTGATTGTTAATTGCTTGTTAGGTGTGATTTTGGTGTGCACACTTCCTGCACGAGTCCTCTTTGACTCTGGTGCATCGATATGTATTATTTCTCGGAGCTTCGTGGAGAAGAATTCCTTGTCGACGTCCCCTCTTCCCAAGAGTTGGAATATCGTTACAGGGAATGGCGTGGTCTCGGTGCATCGTGGTTGCAATTCTTGCTCGTTGGTGGTCTGTGGACATGAGCTTTACGCTGATTTCATTGTCCACGACATCATCAACTATGATGCAGTCCTTGGGATGGACTGGCTTGCGAGCTTCTATGCTACGATCGACTGTCGGAGGAAGAAGGTGGTGTTCGAGATTCCCGGACATCCAGTATTTGAGTTCAGTCGTGGTAGCAGTTCGCTTGGTCCTGTCCGATTTCGGACCAGGCCGGTGGAGGTTGTGGCTATGCAGATGGAGCTGGAGTGGCCAGCTGTGGTGCGTGATTTTGGTGACGTCTTCCCCGAGGAGATGTCTAGTTTGCCACCTGATCGAGCTCTAGAATTCTCTATTGATCTTGTTCCGGGAGCGCAGCCGATTTCGAAGGCGTCGTATCGTATGGCATCCGCTGAGTTGGAGGAGTTGCGGAAGCAGCTGGATGAGCTTTTGCAGAAGGGTTATATCAACCCTAGTGTGTCTCCGTGGGGAGCACCGGTGCTGCTGGTGAAGAAGAAGGATGGTTCGCGTCGCATGTGCGTGGACTATCGGGAGTTGAATGCGGTGACCATCAAGAATAAATACCCGTTGCCTCGCATCGATGATATTTTTGATCAGCTTGGAGGTTCGAGGGTGTTTTCTAAATTGGATTTGAGGAGTGGTTACCATCAGTTGAAGGTGAAGAAGGGAGATGTTCCGAAGACAGCGTTCAGGACGAAGTATGGACACTACGAGTTTGTGGTTATGCCTTTCGGTGTAACCAATGCACCCGCAGTTTTCATGAATCTGATGAATCTGATTTTCTACGACTTTTTGGATAAGTTTGTCGTTATCTTTATTGACGACATCCTGATCTATTCAAAGTCGGAGGAAGAGCATGCCTCGCACTTAAGGACGGTGTTGGAGATTCTGAGGAAGCATCGGTTGTATGCTTAGTTTTCAAAGTGCGAGTTTTGACTGGATAGAGTTGCTTTTCTGGGGCATGTGGTGACTGGAGATGGTATTTCAGTGGATCCTGAGAAGATTAGGGCCATCAGAGAGTGGCATGTTCCGTCGTCTGCATCTGAGATTCGGAGTTTCCTTGGACTTGCTGGTTACTATCGGCGTTTCATTAAGGACTTTTCCCGTATTGCTGAGCCGATGACCAGGTTGACGCGGAAGGATGTACCTTTTGTTTGGTCGGGTGATTGTGAGAGTGCTTTTGGTGTTCTGAGAGAGCGTTTGACGACTGCCCCTATTCTTGTTGTGCCTGATCGCAGCGGTGGATTTGAGATCTTTTGCGATGCTTCTGGCAAGGGTCTCGGTTGTGTGTTGCATCAGCACGGGCATGTTGTGGCGTATGCGTCTCGTCAGCTTAAGGATCATGAGAAGAATTACCCGACGCATGATTTGGAGTTGGCTGCCGTTGTGTTTGCTCTTAAGATTTGGAGGCACTTACTGCTGAGTGAGAAAGTGAAAATTTTCACCGATCACAAAAGCTTGAAGTATATTTTTACTCAGAAGGAGCTCAACATGTGACAGCGTCGATGGTTGGAGCTCATGGCGGATTATGAGATTGATTTGCAGTATCACCTTGGCAAGGTGAATGTGGTGCCAGATGCTTTGAGTAGGCTTCCGGCGGTGATGATTTTGACCTCGCAGTGGAGATTGCAGCAGGATTTTTGCGAGTCTGGTGTTGAGATTGTTCTTCCTGGGGAGGCTTCTTCGTTGATGTGTATACAGGTACAGTCGACGATCGTGGATCGGATTAAGGCTGGCCAGGCTGAGGATCCGAAGCTGGTGAAGATTCGGGAGCAGGTGGAAGCCGGTCTGCGGACTGACTTTTTGATTCATAAGGATGGCTCGCTGAGGTTTGGAGCCAGGTTGTGTGTGCCAGCTGGGGATATTAGAGAGGAGTTGATGGTGGAGGCACACAGTTCGCCGTATTCTGTGCATCCTGGTGGCACCAAGATGTACCAGGATCTTCGTCTGAATTATTGGTGGCATGGTATGAAGAGGAGTGTGGCTCGGAGTGTAGCCAAGTGCTTGGTTTATCAGTAAGTGAAGGCGGATCATCAGCGTGCGGCCGGGTTGCTACAACCGCTTCCGATTCTGGAGTGGAAATGGCAACACATCACTATGGATTTCGTGACTGGACTACCTCGGAGTCCGAAGCAGAATGACGCGATTTGGGTGATCGTAGATCGATTGACCAAATCCGCGCACTTTATTCCATTCCGAGTGGGACAGTCCACTGAGGCGCTAGCAAGGAGATATATGGAGGTAAAATTCTTTTACTCTCCGTTTTTATTTCCTTTTCCTAGTTTGGATAGTGATTTAACGTGAATCGTGCAGGAGGTCGTGCGACTTCACGGAGTCCCCGTGAGTATCGTGTCGGACAGAGACACGAGATTCATATCTCAGTTCTGGCAGAGTTTACAGAAGAGTTTGGGTACGCGTCTGAGTTTCAGCACGGCGTACCATCCGCAGACGGATGGCCAGTCCGAGAGGACAATTCAGATTTTGGAAGACATGCTGAGGGCGTGCATGTTGGATTTCAAGGGTTCGTGGGAGGACCATCTACACTTGGTGGAGTTCTCTTACAACAACAGCTTCCAGGCGAGTATTGGCATGGCGCCTTTCGCCGCTCTTTATAGGAGGAAATGTCGATCGCCATTGAGTTGGGATGACGTTGGTGATCGTGAGCTGTTGGGACCTGAGATGATTGTGGAGGCTGTGGAGGTTGTCAGGAGCATTCGGGAGAGGTTGAGGATTGCTCAGGACCGTTTTAAGCATTGGGCGGATGCTAAACGTCGTCCTTTGGAGTTTCAGCCTGGAGATCATGTGTTTCTGAAGATTTCCCCGAATCGTGGTGTGATTCGTTTTGGGAAGCGAGGGAAGTTGAGCCCGCGATACATTGGACCGTTTGACATTCTGGAGAGAGTTGGCGAGGTAGCTTATCGCTTGGCCTTTCCGCCATCTTTGGAGGGAGTTCATAATGTTTTCCATGTGTCGCAGCTTCGTCGATACATTAGCGATCCATCTCATGCTGTGGATTTCTCGGAGATTACCGTTCGCCCAGATTTGACGTATGACCAGCATCCAGTGCAGATTCTGGACAGGCGTCAGAAGTCACTTCAGAACAAGATTGTCAATCTTGTGAGGGTGATGTGGCGACACGGCTCGCCTGGAGAGTCTACTTGGGAGAATGAGGATGAGATGCGAGAGCGTTTCCCACTTTTGTTTCCGGACACGTGAGTGTTTGGAAATTCCGAGGACGGAATTTTTCTTAAGTTGGGGAGGATGTAACGACTGGTTTTCTTGTATCTGGATTTATTATATTATATTATATGTTTTGGTGGATTTTCTCCTTATATGTGGTTATCGTCTCCGTAACTTTCATTTTCGATCGTTTCGTCGTGTTTTCTTAGCTTCTTCCTTAGAATCGTCAATTTTGAAGTAAGTCATTCGTGACGGGCTTCGTATCGGACATATCTTATTGTTAGATCAAGCCTAGGAGTCTTAGGAATCGATCCCGGAGCTCTGCGCTCCATATCGGTACTTTTAGTGCACGTTAGCCGGTGTAAGAAGGGGAACCGACCGACTAGATGACGATTTAGTCGGTCGGCAAGCCTTCATGGACCGACTAGCGGGCTTTCTAAGTTATTCAGGAGTTACTGTTTGTCGTTAGTCGGTCTAAGAACGTTGGTTGACCGACTAGGTTGCAAACTAGTCGGTCGGTAATGCTTCTTCAACCGACTAACTCATCAACTATTTTTGGTATCAGTTAATGTTCCTTCTTAGTCGGTCTAAGTTCATCTCTCGACCGACTAGTCGCCAAACTGTCGGTCAGTAGTTGTTCTTCGACCGACTAACTCTTAGTTCAGGTTTTCGACTGGAGCTACTGTTTACACTTAGTCGGTCTGCGTTGGTCAACCGACCGACTAGTTCTCATACTAGTCGGTCAGCAGTTGTTCTTTGACCGACTAAGCAGTGCAGGAAACCCTAGTTTTTCCCTAGCCGCCACCAAACTCTATAAATACCCCTCCAAACGTTTTCTTCTTCTCCCTCACGACCTAAAACCCTAGTTTCTCTCCCATTGAGCCCCCTTCCACCTCAAACCATTATTCCCTCATCCCAAGCCCAAAATCCATCATCAAAACTCTCCCTTAACACATTCTACCTCTCATCTTCCCAAAAATCTCATCAAATCCCCAAATCCCCCAAAACCCTATTTCTCCAAACTTCTCCAATCATTTCCAGATCTGAACCCTAGGTTCACCGGAGTGTTTCTTCCGTTGCCGTGGTTGCTCGGCATCATTCATCCGCTTCTTCACGGTAATACTCGATTCTTTACTTTTAAGCATAACCCATTTGTGTTCTTATGAAACCCTAATGAAATGAATATTGTTTGTTGATTGTTTCTTCATAACAGCGACTTCCCCGTAGATTAGCGTTCGTGGGACGAACCCTCGTTGATCGTCATCCTCGGTGCTAGGCAAGTGAAACTTGCCACTTAGGGTTTAGGCCATGTTTTAGGCCATTTGCTTGTTGTAGGCGTAAAAGAGACTAGGCGACGAAATGATACTCGCCTAGGCGCAAATTGAGAAACTAGCTTGACAACGAAGCTAGATCCGACATATATCATGTTGCACAATTACCATGTCATGTTTAATTTCTATTAACGGTACGCAAATTAATTGTCATGTCATTGCATTCTTAAAGTGTTTCCGTGAATGCGTAGCTTCGCTACAATGCTTGTGTTCCTGGCTCGTGTTCCAGAAGCGGGCCATGTGTTGGTTGATAGCCAATGCCCGAATTGCTTGTTTCCGGCTAGGTGCACCCCTACGCCAATTGTTTATGAATCGTGAACTAGAATGCGAGCTCCTGTGCGGGGCAACCCTGGCTCATTTACTGAGCTCGTGTGCGGGGACCCTGGCTCGATTACATGTGGGTATTGGGGGTAAGAGTTAAGCGGCCAATCAACTGGGAGTCTGCCCGATCAGCAACTGCAGTGGTAAGGCGTAAACTCTGGGTTTTGGGGTAGTTGTTAAGCGGCCAATCAGCGTGAATGCCAAACCATTCAGCTGTAAGGCGTAAACATCTACAAACAACTTGAAATGTGACTAGTGAAATGATTGAGATTGTTAGTAGCTTGGCTACTCTTGTCTTGTCCCGATAGTTGTTCTCTTGTACTTATTTTCTCGCCATGTCTTGCTTGTGCACTCATGTTATAACTGCCATATCATGCATACTATAACTGCTAGGTTGCTAGTTGCCTTACTTTCAGTTTCCTTACCCAAGTCTTTTAGACTTGCTGACATGTGCCCATTTACTCTTTTGGGTGACACATGTTAGATCCTGAGCCTGAGTACCTTGTTGAGGAAGAGGTATTTACTGACGCCGAGCCCGAGCTTGTGTTTGACGGGGAGTACGTGGACACTGGGGACCAGTCCTAGTGTCTCCGTTGAGCTTTCCTTTTGTTTAGACTGCTATTTTGTTGTCGGTGCGTAGCACCCATACTTTGTGACGTTGTTGCTTGTGTTGGCCTTGTTCTGGGCCTTTAGACTCTTTCTTTTAGCCTGGTGGCTTTTCTGGATGTCAAACTTAATTTTCATGTTGGACAATTTATGAGATATGAGAATTTTATTTCTGTCTCTCCTTGTGTTATTATTGTTGTTCCGTTTGTGGTTACAGTGACCTGCTTACGTTTTATTGACGCTTATCGGGTTTGGGGCTTCACAGCTCCACTCTCGTGCGGACCTTTTCACGTCTCGCCTCCATTTTAGGGAAGCGGGTCGTGACAATGGTACACCAAGGATACAAACACATTACTCTCTGGGTACAGTGATGCAGATTGGGCATGGAATACAGATTATAGGAAGAGTACTATAGGAGGATGTTTTTATGTGGGCAACAATTTAGTCTCCTGGTACAGCAAAAAGGAAAATTCCATCTCGTTATCCACGGCGAAGGCTGAGTATATTGCGGCAGGAAGTTGTTGTACTCAACTTCTATGGATGAAACAAAGGCTGACTGACTACGGGTTGGAGCAGGGGATACTAACTATCCTATGTGATAATCAGAGTGCAATAAACATCTCTAAGAATCCTGTTCAGCATTTCAGAACAAAACATATAGACATCCGACATCATTTCATCAGAGAGTTGGTTGAGAAGAAATCCCTTGCCATAGAATATGTGGCCACTGCCAACCAACTTGCTGACATCTTCACAAAACCCCTAGATTCTGGTAGGTTTGAAGAATTGCGACAGGCCCCAGGGCTGTGTCGTGTCTGATGTTGTTCTTTTTGTTGAACAAAATGTTGCAACATACTGTTGTAACATAAGGAGGTATTGAGCGGGTTGAGTTTATGGGCCGGATACCCCTCAGTTACTTTTTGGCCCGTTATTTGTGTTGTTTTTCGTTCTCCCCTCACGGCGCTCTTTCCTCTCTCAAATATTTCAAGATTCCCAGTGCGGTTCTTCTAGGGTTCTTGATTTTCTGTGTGAAATTCCCCCTCTGATTCTGGAATGGCACGAGATCAACAGGAGAAGTCCTCTCAGAATTCTCGGCGCTCTTCTCGCCGTACTCCCTCATCGAAAAAGGGTGCATCGTCGTCCTCTCCTCAATCTCCTAAGCAGAAGGGTGTGGCTCCTCGAACTGCATGGATCTCATCCTTTGGTATATCTCCTTCTTCTTCGTCTCCTTCATCTTTTCAGGACATGCACACTCGAGTTGCACCGAATTTGGAAGTTATGCGGTTTTCCCCAATTTTGGAAATCCCCCTTTTTAAGAAACCATTGGTATCTGATTTCGGTGAGGATGAAGATTATCCGGTTCCTGTCACTGTCCAAGACTGGTTTTGGCATCTGCAAAGAACTGGAAGAAAACTGGATCTCTCGTGGCTAGACATTTCTGAAATTCATGTTGATCAGCTCATGCATAAAAAGATTCGTGGCAAAGTGATGAGTGTAGAAGTGCCTCGGGATGACAGGATCATTATTCATACTTGGAATCCTAGAAGATCCTCTGTGAGAATTTCTGAAATTGTGGTGGTAGAAATTTCTGATTCAGATTCTTCCATCTCTGCTGAGAAGTCAAAGATAGGCTGTGATGACGAAGCCTCTTCAAATCCCTTGAATGCTGATGATTCAGGTGTCCATGTTGAACTCGGGGGTAGATGCAATGAAGATGATGTGTGTGATGATCCACTCTTGGAGGAGACACAACCTACTCAGTCTCATATGCATGTGGATGGGGCTGTTCAGATGGTGCCTGAGATTGTTGGAGAGTCCATAGGTGGTTCGGATGTTAATGCATGTGATCAAGATGTCTGTCCTGAAGAGGGTACACCCATGGAACAAGATGGTCCTTTGTTGAATGTTTCCTCTGCTGAAGTCCTTCCTGAGAAGCATCAGTCTCAGGTTATTGAAGAAGATCTTGCAAATTTCTCTGTGGGTATGTCAGAAAATGGGAGTGCTCAGGACTCCCTTCCTCATCCTGTTGTTGATGAGGGATGTTTGCCTCCAGGTGTCTCTTCTGTTGATCCGAGCACAGCTGAGGACTGTACTGATGTTGAAGCTGCAGATGGGGCATGTTCACAACCAGAAGTGGATGCCTCCAGTAATGTTGCATAAAATGTTGCAACATTTGATGCAACGAATGAGCCAAGTGCTCTAGATAGACCGGATCCTGACTCTCTCTCTTCTCCACCAGAAGATGGCTTGTTTCCCTCTCATGTGCAGAAGGCCAGGTCGGTTTCAAGGAAACGTGCTGCATCATCATGTCATACCTCTTCTTCTCCGTCTAAGAGGCCGAAAGTATTTCTTGCATCAGGGTCCTCTCGTTCCCCTTCTTTTACTTCATCTGATGGTTTAAGCAGAGTGTTCTTTGATAAAGCTTGCAAGAATAGATGGGTATCCTATTCTGATCGTTCTATTCTCCCTGAGAAAATCTTGAATGTCTCCTCCTTCGACAAGACTCAACTGGTTGACATTTTGAAAGACCTGGGCATGTTTCATGCTGCCTCGTGCTTTAAATCCTTTTATCATGTTTTGGTTCGTGAGTTCTACTGCAATCTTTCCAAGTCTTCTGGTGATGCTTCTTCACGTTGGGCTTTTAGGAGCTATGTCAGAGGAAAGATCATCTCGTTTTCCCCCTCAGTGTTGAACAAGGTTTTAAACTGGACTTGCTCTCAGTCCCTGCCAAATTTTGGGGAGTCCATAGGAGATGACTTCAATAAATTCATAAATGTTGTCACAGCAGGAAAACTGAAGAGTTGGCCCAGGTCCTCCTCTTTTCCCTCATCGTCTCTTACTGCAAAGTATTTCGTGTTATACAGGATTGCCACAAGGAACTGGCTTCCAACTTCAAATATTTCAGTAGTTACAAAGGATATGTGCAAGCTTTTGTATTCAGCTGGCACTAAGCATCCATTCAATTTAGGGAGGATTATTTTTGACTCTATTCTGTCACTATCAGAATCATCTTCTCCGGCCTCGTCTTTACCTCACGCTAGTCTCATTTCTATGATGCTCATGGCACAGAAAGCCTCTCTTTCTACGTCTGATTTGTCTATTTCAAGTGACGACATATCATACACTGTCAAGTCTATTGTAGGAAAGTGTGATGATATTTCCAAGATGGTTCCTCCTTTACCTGGTGCATCCACATCATCTCCACCTCCTATGATTGGTGATCCTACCTCGTCTGTGCGTCAGACTTCGTCTGCTTCCCCCACTGTTCCTTGTACGGAAGACCCTCTTTCAGCTCTTTTGGAAGACATTCAGTTATTTGACAGGGCTATCAAAAATGTAGATGATCAGCTGATACTACTTCAAAATCAGAAGGTTCTGCTAGAGGCTCACAAACTTATGCTACATGACAGATATCTGCACTGAAGTCCAAACTCTCTTCTAGCTATTCAGAATCCTTGGGAGCAGCCTCTGGTGCTAAAAACTAACTGAGGTATGTTACTTGCCTTTAGTGGCTCAAAGGGGGAGAAAATGTTGGTGCTGCTGGTTGCTGCATGTGACGTTGATCATACATTGATTTTGTTAATAGTGTCTGATGTTGACTTTTTGTGTTGGATGTTGATACATGCTGTTGTGCATGTTGAATATGGTGGTGTTATTTTGGGGGGTTGTTATCTTGGTGGTGGATCTCTATATGAACTGAAAGTGGTTCTCTATCTTATGATTGTTTGATTGTCATGTCTTCTTCGTTCTGCCTCCAGTCTCGTATTTGATATTGTGCCACTAAATGCCAAAAGGAGAGATTGTTAGGTCTCGTACGTGACTGTGTTGTCAATAGTGGCACCATGATGTTATGTTATCTGTTCTTAATTATCTTGAAGAAGAGAGGCGGCATATCTTGGTCATGTTGGAAGAGTTGTTGAACAGTATGTTATATCATAACGTTCAACACGCTGTGTCTGTAAGCAGTAATGGTTGTACGCCGAGTACGGGATCTTGTAAATGGTAACTCGTGATCCTTGCTTCATATCTTTAACATTATTTGGTATTTATGATGGTTGAATATGGTTGAAGATTTATTTGGAAGCCAATATCTCTCGGTTATATGGTTGAAGACGGTTAGAGAGATTTTAGTCCACAATTCCTTTTTCAACGGATTCGTAAAGATATGCGGAACCACCTGCCTTGTGGTTCCAAATATTGTGGGTTGCCGATTTCGCTGTGATGATGATTGAAGATCTTCTGGTTTGACCCGTGGATTGAGGGGGAGCGTGGTTTATGAGAGTCAGCAGCGGTGACGGCTAGGTTATGACTTTTGGGAAAAAGTTTGTGAAATCTCCGGGAGGGAGGCCGACGGCTATAGGCGTAGGATGAAGGGAGTTGATCTAGTCGGTGGTGCAAGGGGAGCTTGCAGGCAAGGGGAGCTTGCCAAGAATACTCCATGAGTTGGTTGTGACCAACCATTACTGTTTGTATTAAGGGGGAGGTTGTTCCTCCTAATCGAATCGCGAAATTAGTGATTGTACTCATTGATTATTTTTAGTGGAGTATTCTGATTTCCTGGGCGTGGCCCCGCAGATGTAGGTGTGCGCACCGAACTGCGTTACCAAGTTCTATGTGTCTCTGATTGGTTGTGTTGATCCGTTGGATTTACAGTTTATTACTGCGTACCGAATTTCAATCTTCTGGTTAATTGTTTACCTTGGCATGTGTTTATTTATTATTTTTTGGTGTGGATTTTAAAAATGTTGAATACCTACTAATAAACCTATCATATATTTTCTTAATAAGAACATGAGGTCTGTAGCTTGACCAGCTTCGGTGGGTTACAATCCAGTCGCATGTAGTTATTAATGCTAAATTTTTTGCCTGTGCAAATGCATGTTATATAAAACTGAAATTGATTGCAAATGCATCTTGATTTATTGAATGGTTGATGTTGAAATTTGAAAAGATGACAAAGTTAATCATTTAGTAATTATTATGTAATCATGTGATTTACATTTTTTTAATGGAATGATGCCATTTAAGGAGGACATCATGTCAGTGGGAATTTAGGTTGCTAAGTATGGATTTAGTGGAGGCAATGCCCTTACTTGTATTTACATTTTGGTTAATCACTGTTACTTCAGTTCATGACATCTCAAATTGAAATCCAACTGATTTGGCATTATAATAGTAGACATGTTTCCTATATTGTAGGATTTACCAAATTGTGTTTTGATTTCAATCTGGTCTCGTTTGTTGCACACATGGGCAACCTTATTGGAAATTAATTTTTAATCTAAATTACAATTGTAGAATTAGAATCATAATGTTCATTCTCTATTACATGAGAGTGATTGTTATTATTGTTCATATCATGGGATTCTCTAACATGCATGTAATTTGCTCTAGCTGCATGCTTTTGAAAGATTCCTTAATTTCCTTATAGCCAACCTGACACCTTGCTCCGATGATGAAATTATAATGCTATGTTGGGATGAAAACTGATCGTTTTAATGCATATGTCTGTTTTAATGCATACCTGATCGTGCAGGGGTATATGTTGAGGGCAGAATTCAGCCTCCCAAGTATTACCCCCGAAGAAGGTGCACCAGAGAAGAGGGCTCCCATCCGCGTGAAGTTTGAGATACCCTATTTTACTGTATCGGGAATACAGGTATTCTATTGTGTGTCAACTTTGGTATGCTGATTGTGGGTGTTACTGGCATGCATTGCTGCTTAAATCTATTGTGAACTTGGACTGCATGTTATTTTTGAAAAGCCTTTGTGATTAGTTCTTTTTATGCATCATTGATCTGGTACTGGACATTAGACATCGTTTCCAATCAATTTTGTAGGTTCGGTACTTGAAGATTGTTGAGAAAAGTGGGTATCAGGCTCTCCCATGGGTGAGATACATAACAATTGCGGGCGAGTATCAACTGAGACTCATGTAAATCATTTTTGCGTAAAGATGTTTGTGGATTCAGCCATCACCAGTAGACACAGGCTCAGGATATCTTTATGTACATGTTAGTTAATTCCGGTCAGCATTTTGTTCTAATTTTTAAATTTATAAGCTTATAGCTCACTGTCTTGTGCTTCTTAATTTGCTACGTTTTTTTCAGAGGCGAGAAAGCTTTCTGTAGCAAAGCGTGCCGGCGCCAAGAGATGATGTTAAGAGGAAGGGGAAGCAGAGTTTTCGCAGCATCTCTCGAAACTTCTCTAGCTAGCTAGCAACATTAATATCTGCTAAAATAATCAATTTTCGTCAGTAAATTATAAGGGGCTGAGACCATTGACAATGCATTTTGCCTTCTTTTTGTAAAATTTCCAGTGGGTTCATTGTATAATGATTGGATTGCAATGGAGTCTCATCTAGATGTTGTTCTTTCATTTCCATGAAAGAAATTGTTCTTTTTAATTCATTTCCATTGCTTTTTTTATTTGTTATATACTTGCTGTATCTCCGATATAAACCTAATATATATATACGATAACCGTTCAACCGCAAAACTTACAAGACATGTGGCATCATTCCATGAGACTCCGAATGTTGAATGTGGAGATTTAGCTCAGCTTGCCATCTGTTGAAGAATTTGATTGTTTTTTGTAATTTAATGTTACTGGTGGTTTATTTAAGTATTTTGCACATTAAAAGGATCTATTTAAGTATAAAACGTTGGGTGAAACAATAAAATGAATTGAAACAGGCGATGTCTATCTGGGATCTTTAACAGCACTTGTTTAGTACAAGCGTCTATGGTGGACCTTTAACAGCGCCTGTACTAAAGAAGTGCTGTCTAAGGTCCCAATAGACAACGCTTGTTTAGTACAAGCGCTGTGAAAGGTCCACCATTAACAGCGCTTGTTAGTATAAGCGCTATAAAAGGTCCACCTTTAACAGCGCTTCTTTAGTGCAAGCGCTGTTAAAGGTCCATCTTTAACGGCGCTTGCACTAACAAGCGCTGTTAAAGGCCCCCTTTAACAGCGCTTTCACTAACAAGCGCTGTCTATTGGGACCTTTAACAGCGCTTGTAAAGCGCTATTAAAACCAGCTCCCTTTAGCAGCGACGAGATAGACAGCACACATAAGCGCTGTTAAAGACCTTATTTAAGCGATGTTAAAGGTCCATTTTATTGTCACGCCCCGCTTCCCTAAAATGGAGGCGAGACGTGAAAAGGTCCGCACGAGAGTGGAGCTGTGAAGCCCCAAACCCGATAAGCGTCAATAAAACATAAGCATGTCCCTGTAATCACAACGGAACAACAATAATAACACAAAGAGAGACTGAAATAAAATCTCATATCTCATAAATTGTCCAACATGAAAATAAGTCCAACATCCAGAAAAGCCACCAGGCTAAAAGAAAGAGTCTAAAGGCCCAGAACAAGGCAAACAAAAGCAACGACATAACAAAGTATAGGTGCTACGCACCGACAACAAAACAGCAGTCTAAACAAAAGGAAAACACAACGAAGACACTAGGACTGGTCCCCAGTGTCCACGTACTCCCCGTCAAACACAAGCTCAGGCTCGGCGTCAGCAAACACCTCGTCCTCAACAAGGTACTCAGGCTCAGGATCTAACATGTGTCACCCAAAAGAGTAAAGGGGCACATGTCAGCAAGTCTAAAAGACTTGGGCAAGGAAACTGAAAGTAAGGCAACTAGCAACCTAGCAGTTTTAGTATGCATGACATGTTAGTTATAACATGAGTGCACAAGTAAGACATGGTGAACAATAAGTACAAGAGAACATTTATCGGGACAAGACAATGGTAGCCAAGCTACTAACAATCTCAATCAATTCACTATTCACGTTTCACGTTGTTTTGTAGATGTTTACGCCCTTCAGCTGAATGGTACAACATTCACACCGATCGGCACTAAAAACTACCCCACCCCAGAGTTTACGTCTTACAACTGCAGTTGCTGATCAGGCAGACCCCCAGTTGAATGACCGCTTAACTCTTACCACATCCCACACGTTAACAAGCCAGGGTCCCTGTACATGAGCCCAGCAAGTGAGCCAGGGTTGCCCCGCACGGGAGCTTGTTTTCCAAGTTCACAATTCAATATCGAGCGTTGGGGTTAACAACTCATTATGCTCGCTTCTGGTCACGAGCCAGGAAACACAAGTATTGTAGCGATGCTACGCAATCACGGGATCACTTGAAGAATGCAATGACATGACAATTAATTTGTGTACCGTTAATGGAAAGTAAACATGACATGGTAATTGTGCAACATGCTAAATGTCGGAACTAGCTTCGTTGTCAAACTAGTTCCCCAATTTGCGCCTAGGCGAGTATCATTTCGTCGCCTAGCCTCTTTTACGCCTACAACAAGCAAAATGGCCTAAAACATGGCATAAACCCTAAGTGGCAAGTTTCACTTGCCTAGCACCGGGGATGACGATCACGAAGGTTCGTCTCGCGGATGCTAATCTACGGGGAAATCGCTGTTATGGGGAAATAATCATCAAAACAACATTCATTCATTAGGGTTTCATAAAAATACAAATTGGTTATGAAAACATCAAAAGATCGATTTCTTACCGTGAGGAGGCGGAAGAAACACTCCGGAGAACCCTAGGACCAGATCTGGAAACGAATGGAGAAGTTTGGAGAATTAGGGTTTTTGGGTGATTTTGGGGATTTGATGAGATTTTGGGGAAGATGAGGGGTAGAATAAGTTGATGGAGGGTTTAAATGATGGATCTTGAGCTTGGAATGAAGGAATAAGGGTTGGAGGAAGATGGGGGCTCAATGGGGGAGAAACTAGGGTTTTGGGTCGAGTGGAGGAAGAAGAAAACGTTTGGGAGGGGTATAAATAGGTTGGGCTGGCGGCTGCCCAGAAATTAGGGTTTTAACACAGATTAGTCGGTCAAAGAGCAACCACTGACCGACTAGTTTGGCAACTAGTCGGTCGGTCGACCAACGCAGACCGACTAAGTGTAAACAGTAACTTCTGAACGAAAATAGGATTTGGATTTAGTCGGTCGATGAACAAATACTGACCGACTAGTTTAACATCTAGTCGGTCGATGAACGTTCTTAGACCGACTAAGAGTAAACAGTAACTCGACTGTACAGTAGAACCAAGAATTAGTCGGTCTGAGTACAAAACGTAACCGACTAGTTTAACAACTAGTCGGTCGAAGGATGAACATAGACCGACTAAGAATGAACAGTACTGATACTAAAATTTAGATGATGTGTTAGTCGGTTAAAGAAGCATTGCCGACCGACTAGTTTGCAACCTAGTCGGTCGACCAACGTTCTTAGACCGACTAACGATAAACAGTAACTCCTGAATAATTTAGAAAGCCAACTAGTCGGTTCAAGAAGGATTGCCGACCGACTGGATCGTCATCTAGTCGGTCGGTGCCCCTTCTTACACCGGCTAACGTGCACCAAAAGTTCCGATACGGAGCGCGGAGCTCTGGGATCGATTCCTAAGACTCCTAGGCTTGATCTAATAGTAAGATACGACCGTTATGAAGTCCGTCACGAATGACATACTTCGAAATCGACGATCCTAAGGAAGAAACGAGAAAACACGACGAAACGATCGAAAATGAAAGTTACGGAGACGGAAATCACACAAAAGGAGAAAATCCACCAAAACATGTATTATAATATAATAAATCCAGATACATGAAAACCAGTCGTTACATCCTCCCCAACTTAAGAAAAATTCTGTCCTCGGAATTTCCCAACACTCACGTGTCCGGGAACAAAAGTGGGAAACGCTCTCGCATCTCATCCTCATTCTCCCAAGTAGACTCTCCAGGTGAGCCGTGTCGCCACATCACCCTCACAAGATTGACAATCTTGTTCCGAAGCGATTTCTGACGCATGTCTAGAATCTGCACTGGATGCTGGTCATACGTTATATCGGGGCGAACGGTAATCTCCGAAAAATCGACAGCATGAGATGGATCGCTAATGTATCGACGAAGCTGCGACACATGGAAAACATTGTGAACTCCCTCCAAAGATAGCGGCAAGGCCAAGCGATAAGCTACCTCGCCAACCCTCTCCAAAATGTCAAACGGTCCAATGTATCGCGGGCTCAACTTCCCTCGCTTCCCGAAACGAATCACACCGCGATTCGGGGAAATCTTCAGAAACACATGGTCGCCCGGCTGAAACTCCAAAGGACGACGTTTAGCATCCGCCCAATGCTTAAAACGGTCCTAAGCAATCCTCAACCTCTCCCGAATATCCCTGACGATATCCACGGCCTCCACGATCATCTCAGGTCCCAACAGCTCCCGATCACCAACGTCATCCCAACTCAATGGCGATCGACATTTCCTCCCATAAAGAGCGGCGAAAGGCGACATGCCAATACTCGCCTGGAAGCTGTTGTTGTAAGAGAACTCCACCAAGTGTAGATGGTCCTCCCACAAACCCTTGAAATCCAACATGCACGCCCTCAGCATGTCTTCCAAAATCTGAATCGTCCTCTCTGACTGACCATCCGTCTGCGGATGGTACGCCGTGCTGAAACTCAGACGCGTACCCAAACTCTTCTGCAAACTCTGTCAGAACTGAGATGTGAACCTCGTGTCTCTGTCCGACATGATACTCACGGGGACTCCGTGAAGTCGCACGACCTCCTGCACGATTCACGTCACATCACTATCCAAACTAGGAAAAGGAAATAAAAACGGAGAGTAAAAGAATTTTACCTCCATATATCTCCTTGCTAGCGCCTCAGTGGACTGTCCCACTCGGAACGGAATAAAGTGCGCAGATTTGGTCAATCGATCTACGATCACCCAAATCGCGTCATTCTGCTTCGGACTCCAAGGTAGTCCAGTCACGAAATCCATAGTGATGTGTTGCCATTTCCACTCTGGAATCGGAAGCGGTTGTAGCAACCCGGCCGCACGCTGATGCTCCGCCTTCACTTGCTGGCAAACCAAGCACTTGGCTACACTCCGAGCCACACTCCTCTTCATACCATGCCACCAAAAATTCAGACGAAGATCCTGGTACATCTTGGTGCCACCAGGATGCACAGAATACGGCGAACTGTGTGCCTCCACCATCAACTCCTCTCTAATATCCCCAGCGGGCACACACAACCTGGCTCCAAACCTCAGCGAGCCATCCTCATGAATCAAAAAGTCAGTCCGCAGACCGGCTTCCACCTGCTCCCGAATCTTCACCAGCTTCAGATCCTCAGCCTGGCCAGCCTTAATCTGATCCACGATCGTCGACTGTACCTGCATGTACATCAACGAAGAAGCCTCCCCGGGAAGAACAATCTCAACACCAGACTCGCAGAAATCCTGCTGCAATCTCCACTGTGAAGTCAAAATCATCACCGCTAGAAGCCTACTCAGCTCATCAGGGACCACGTTCACCTTGCCAGGGTGATACTGCAAATCAATCTCATAATCTGCCATGAGCTCCAACCATCGATGCTGTCGCATGTTGAGCTCCTTCTGAGTGAAAATATACTTCAAGCTTTTGTGATCGGTGAAAATCTTCACTTTCTCACTCAGCAGGAAGTGCCTCCAAATCTTAAGAGCAAACACAACGGCATCCAACTCCAAATCATGCGTCGGGTAATTCTTCTCATGAACCTTAGGCTGACGAGAAGCATACACCACAACATGCACGTGCTGATGCAACACGCAACCGAGACCCTTACCAGAAGCATCGCAAAAGATCTCAAATCCACCGCTGCGATCAGGCACAACAAGAATATGGGCAGTCGTCAACCTCTCCTTCAGAATACCAAAAGCACTCTCACAATCACCCGACCAAACAAAAGGTACATCCTTCCGCGTCAACCTGGTCATCGGCTCAGCAATACGGGAAAAGTCCTTAATGAAACGCCGATAGTAACCAGCAAGTCCAAGGAAACTCCGAATCTCTGACGCAGAAGACGGAACAGGCCACTCTCTGATGGCCCTAATCTTCTCGGGATCCACTGAAATACCATCTCCAGTCACCACATGACTGAGAAAACCAACTCTATCCAGCCAAAACTCGCACTTCGAAAACTTAGCATACAACCGATGCTTCCTCAAAATCTCCAACACCGTCCTTAAGTGCGAGGCATGCTCTTCCTCCGACTTCGAATAGATCAGAATGTCGTCAATGAAGATAACGACAAACTTATCCAAAAAGTCGTAAAAAATCAGGTTCATCAGATTCATGAAAACTGCGGGTGCGTTAGTTACGCCGAAAGGCATAACCACAAACTCATAGTGTCCATACTTCGTCCTGAACGCTGTTTTCGGAACATCTCCCTTCTTCACCTTCAACTGATGGTAACCACTCCTCAAATCCAATTTAGAAAACACCCTCGAACCTCCAAGCTGATCAAAAATATCATCGATGCGAGGCAACGGGTATTTATTCTTAATGGTCACCGCATTCAACTCCCGATAGTCCACGCACATGCGACGCGAACCATCCTTCTTCGTCACCAGCAACACCGGTGCTCCCCACGGAGACACACTAGGATTGATATAACCCTTCTGCAAAAGCTCATCCAGCTGCTTCCTCAATTCTTCCAATTCAGCGGGTGCCATACGATACGGCGCCTTCGAAATCGGCTGCGCTCCCGGAACAAGATCAATAGAAAATTCTAAAGCTCGATCAGGTGGCAAACCAGACATCTCCTCAGGGAAGACGTTGCCAAAATCACGCACCACAGCTGGCCACTCCAACTCCATCTGCATAGCCACAACCTCCACCGGCCTGGCCCGAAATCTGACAGGACCAAGCGAACTGCTACCACGACTGAACTCAAATACTGGATGTCCGGGAATCTCGAACACCACCTTCTTCCTCCGACAGTCGATCGTAGCATAGAAGCTCGCAAGCCAGTCCATCCCAAGAACTGCATCATAGTTGATGATGTCGTGGACAATGAAATCAGCGAAAAGCTCATGTCCACAGACCACCAACGGGCATGAATTGCAACTACGATGCACCGAGACCACGCCATTCCCTGTAACGATATTCCAACTCTTGGGAAGAGGGGACGTCGACAAGGAATACCTCTCCACGAAGCTCCGAGAAATAATGCACATCATGCACTAGAGTCAAAAAGGACTCGTGCAGGAAATGTGCACACCAAAACCACACCTAACAAGCAATTTACAATCAAACCCTAGTCTAGCAAACAACCATGTTCAAGCAAACAACACAATCTAACATGCAAACCAGCTAGAAAAGTAACAGCTAGAATTGAGGATTACCTGTGATAACCTCATCCACAGCCTCGCTCTCCACAGCGGTCATCAGAAAAGCCTGCCTCCTCGGCGGAACAGCCTGCAGAAAAGCCTGCCTCTGCGGAACAAGAGCTGCTCCACGGCCAGCAGGAACAGACGCTCGCTGCTGCAACGGCTGAGCTGCAACAGGTGCCCTCCGCAGCGGACCCGCATGCCGACAATCCTTCGTGACATGGGAAGCATCACCACAAACCAGACACTGGCCCAAAAACTTCCGACATTGATCCTTGATGTGGCCAGGCTTGCCGCAGAAATGGCAAGTCTTCAGAATAGGCCCTCCTGGCCTCTTAAACTGAGCTGGCTGATTAGGCTTGAAACCAGGCCTAACCACCGCTCTGGCCTGCTCCATAGGCCTCTTCCCAGCACCAACAACAGACCCCTCCTCTGACTCAGTTTCAGCTCCTGCCTCCTCGCAGCGACCAGAACCTTCTGATAAGAGTCCAGATCAGAGGAAGACACAAAACTCTGGAGCTCCAAAGAAAGTCCCTGCAGGAACCTCTGAGCCCGCTCATCAGCATTCTGCACCATCTTCGGTGCGAACCGACTCAGCCTAGTGAACTCTTGGTGGTACTGGTCCACCGTCAAGCTCCCTTGCTTCAGATCAATGAAGCGCTGCAGCATCTCCTTCTTCGCAGCCTTCGAAAAGAATTCCTCATCAAACCTGGACTTAAAGGCAGCCCAAGCTATCAGCTCCACCAGCATCTTCTCTTCCGCATCCCACCAATTCCGAGCATTATCCTTGAGTTGCCTCTTCGCCAAATCAACCCATCCCGTCGGGGTGATCTTGGCCATCTTCAGATTGTCCTCGATGTTCCGAATCCACTCATCGGCAGCCAGAGGACCCTCGGACCCATCAAAATATGCGGGACCCAGCTCCCGAAATTGCTTCGCTCCTGGCTCAGAGCGAGGGGCATCCGGAAGAGCCCGGGCAGCTCGAGCAAGTGGAGCATTCTGGACTTGCAGGAGCACGCCCTGCTGCACTTGCATCATCTGCAGCATCATCCGCATCATCTCTCCGTTGGTGGGTTCCCGCTCAAGCTCCTCATCATGAGGGAGCGCACCACTGCCCCCACCACGGGTGAATCGTCTTCCTGCCATCTAGTGACACAGAAAACGAATCAGATTAGACTCATAGCTTATGACTCGGACGTCGAACTTAGTTTATTGGACATTCTAATATTATTATCGTCATTCCAAAAATCGCAGTTACAGAGGGACCTGCATGGGCCACCAACAAAACCTGTCACGTCCCGCTTCCCTAAAATGGAGGCGAGACGTGAAAAGGTCCGCACGAGAGTGGAGCTGTGAAGCCCCAAACCCGATAAGCGTCAATAAAACATAAGCATGTCCCTGTAACCACAACGGAACAACAATAATAACACAAAGAGAGACTGAAATAAAATCTCATATCTCATAAATTGTCCAACATGAAAATAAGTCCAACATCCAGAAAAGCCACCAGGCTAAAAGAAAGAGTCTAAAGGCCCAGAACAAGGCCAACAAAAGCAACGACATAACAAAGTATAGGTGCTACGCACCGACAACAAAACAGCAGTCTAAACAAAAGGAAAACACAACGAAGACACTAGGACTGGTCCCCAGTGTCCACGTACTCCCCGTCAAACACAAGCTCAGGCTCGGCGTCAGCAAACACCTCGTCCTCAACAAGGTACTCAGGCTCAGGATCTAACATGTGTCACCCAAAAGAGTAAAGGGGCACATGTCAGCAAGTCTAAAAGACTTGGGCAAGGAAACTGAAAGTAAGGCAACTAGCAACCTAGCAATTTTAGTATGCATGACATGGCAGTTATAACATGAGTGCACAAGTAAGACATGGTGAACAATAAGTACAAGAGAACATTTATCGGTACAAGACAAGGGTAGCCAAGCTACTAACAATCTCAATCAATTCACTATTCACGTTTCACGTTGTTTTGTAGATGTTTACGCCCTTCACCTGAATGGTACAACATTCACACCGACCGGCACTAAACACTACCCCACCCCAGAGTTTACGTCTTACAACTGCAGTTGCTGATCAGGCAGACCCCCAGTTGAATGACCACTTAACTCTTACCCCATCCCACACGTTTACAAGCCAGGGTCCCTGTACATGAGCCCAGCAAGTGAGCCAGGGTTGCCCCGCACGGGAGCTTGTTTTCCAAGTTCACAATCAATATCGAGCGTTTGGGTTAGCAACTCATTATGCTCGCTTCTGGTCACGAGCCAGGAAACACAAGTATTGTAGCGATGCTACGCAATCACGGGATCACTTGAAGAATGCAATGACATGACAATTAATTTGCGTACCGTTAATGGAAAGTAAACATGACATGGTAATTGTACAACATGCTAAATGTCGGAACTAGCTTCGTTGTCAAACTAGTTCCCTAATTTGCGCCTAGGCGCGTATCATTTCGTCGCCTAGCCTCTTTTACGCCTACAACAAGCAAAATGGCCTAAAACATGGCCTAAACCCTAAGTGGCAAGTTTCACTTGCCTAGCACCGGGGATGACGATCACGAAGGTTCGTCTCGCGGATGCTAATCTACGGGGAAATCGCTGTTATGGGGAAACAATCATCAAAACAACATTCATTCATTAGGGTTTCATAAAAATACAAATAGGTTATGAAAACATCGAGAGATCGATTTCTTACCGTGAGGAGGCGGAAGAAACACTCCGGAGAACCCAAGGACCAGATCTGGAAACGAATGGAGAAGTTTAGAGAATTAGGGTTTTTGGGTGATTTTGGGGATTTGATGAGATTTTGGGGAAGATGAGGGGTAGAATAAGTTGATGGAGGGTTTAGATGATGGATCTTGAGCTTGGAATGAAGGAATAAGGGTTGGAGGAAGATGGGGGCTCAATGGGGGAGAAACTAGGGTTTTGGGTCGAGTGGAGGAAGAAGAAAACGTTTGGGAGGGGTATAAATAGGTTGGGCTGGCGGCTGCCCAGAAATTAGGGTTTTAACACAGATTAGTCGGTCAAAGAGCAACCACTGACCGACTAGTTTGGCAACTAGTCGGTCGGTCGACCAACGCAGACCGACTAAGTGTAAACAGTAACTTCTGAATGAAAATAGGATTTGGATTTAGTCGGTCGATGAACAAATACTGACTGACTAGTTTAACATCTAGTCGGTCGATGAACGTTCTTACACCGACTAAGAGTAAACAGTAACTCGACTGTACAGTAGAACCAAGAATTAGTCAGTCTTAGTACAAAACGTAACCGACTAGTTTAACAACTAGTCGGTCGAAGGATGAACATAGACCGACTAAGAATGAACAGTACTGATACTAAAATTTAGATGATGTGTTAGTCGGTTAAAGAAGCATTGCCGACTGACTAGTTTACAACCTAGTCGGTCGACCAACGTTCTTAGACCGACTAACGATAAACAGTAACTCCTGAATAATTTAGAAAGCCAACTAGTCGGTTCAAGAAGGATTGCCGACCGACTGGATCGTCATCTAGTCGGTCGGTGCCCCTTCTTACACCGGCTAACGTGCACCAAAAGTTCCGATACGGAGCGCGGAGCTCCGGGATCGATTCCTAAGACTCCTAGGCTTGATCTAATAGTAAGATACGACCGTTATGAAGTCCGTCACGAATGACATACTTCGAAATCGACGATCCTAAGGAAGAAACGAGAAAACACGACGAAACGATCGAAAATGAAAGTTACGGAGACGGAAATCACACAAAAGGAGAAAATCCACCAAAACATGTATTATAATATAATAAATCCAGATACATGAAAACCAGTCGTTACATTTATAGTAGTGTCTCCTGCCCAAAGATCATTTTCTTTTCCATATGGCCAGATGATGTTGGATTGACAGTCACCTGCCCAAGGCACATGCGACTGTGAATGCTTCAACAGTCGTTTGTCGATTCTTTCTCTATAACTCTGCTCTATAGAAAGTTTCACTTATTAGGGACAGATGACTGATGTTGGTTTTACAGTCATCAGTCGAATGTCTTGTCTTTTCAAAACTTTCTGAGTTTTCTCAGCTTACTCATGTTGCGGCCAATCGCCTGTAGAAGGGTTTTCAGTCGCCTGTTAGGTTTACAGGCGCCTGTCAGCCCTTCATCAGTCGACTGTCCTACGTGGTAAGTTGCCGTTTGAATTCTCACCTACCCCCTGACACAGTGCAGCAGTCGACTGTGATTTCTTCACCAGTCGACTGTCGAGTGTGTAAATTCTATCCATTGGCTTTTTCTCCATGGATTTCAAAGGAGTTTTTAGGGATTCTGTATGAGGGTTTTAGAGAACCTATAAAGAGGGCTTCTACTGTTCCATTGAAAGGTTAATCATCTTCTTGATCATCTCTTGAAAACCCCTACCTTTCATATTCAAGTTTTTCAAAGCTCTCAAATTCAAAAGCCCTATATTTCCAATCTTATTCTCTCTTGCTTTCCTACTTAGAATCAAATTGATATCCTCTAGGCAATTGGTGGTGACAAGAGAAAGGGCTTTTCTCTCTTCTTGGAAGAGACTTCAACACACAACACACTTGCTCCTTCAAGTTCTACTTCAAGTCATATGTGATTGTAAGTGTTGCTATTTCATTATTTCATATGTTTCGATATTAGTTTTACTCTCGGTTTGTGAGAGTGGTTTGCTTGATCCCAAGTTATGTGAGTCAAGGACATCGATTGTGTTTCGATTTCACTTGTAGGGTTGCTACAAGTGGGTTTAAAGGAAACCTTAATTTAAGGTTCTAATTTAGTATCCGGAGGTATCCGGGTGGAAGGGACATAGGATTACCGGGAACAAGTCGGGAGTTGACTTGGGTAATCCGAACACTTGAAACATACTTTGTGTTAGCATTGTTTCATTTTTGGGTTTATTTATAATTCCACATTTATTGTTTGGTATGAATTTAAATTGGTATAACTATCGTTTAAATTTTATAAACACTATTCAACCCCACTTCTAGTGTTTTCCTCATAGCCATGATCCTTACAATTGGTATCAGAGCAAAGGTTTTTAGCTATGGCATCCAACAACAACAACAAAGTTCCTCCACCTCCTTCGTACAACAATCACGATCGTGATGGTGTGTCTACCATCTTCAAAGGACAATTCCATTTGAAAAATTTTCTTGAATTAATCTGAAAGGTTGAGAAACATATAATTCTTCATTAACAATTCCATTTAAAAATGCATTTTTAACATCCATTTGGTATAATTTAAAATTTTTATGATATGTAAAAGACAATAATAATCTAATAGCTTCTAACCTAGCTACTGGAGCACATGATTCTTTGAAAGCAATACCTTCTTCTTGCCGGTAGCCTTGAGCTACTAACCTTGCTTAGTTCCTTGTGACGACTTCATTTGCATCCGTCTTGTTCTTGAAGATCCACTTAGTCCCAATGACTTGATGTCCACTTGGTAGAGGAACTAGCTCCCAAACTTCATTCCTTTCGAATTGGATACGTTCCTCTTCCATTGTCACGATCCAAGAGCTATCTTCACATGCTTCTTGAATGTTCTTTGGCTCAATTGTGCAGGCAAAAGTGCAATGAGTGAATTCTTCAACCCTTGATCTTGTCCGGACACCCACTCCAATATCTCCAATAATTTGGTCATGTTGGTGGTCACAAATAGTTGGGTACACTTTGGGTACGTCCGAATCATTAGGAACAATCTCAACATCTTCATTAGTAGGGTTAATCTCAATAACATCATCAAGTTTAGCATTATTAATTGAATCACACAAAACTTCTAAACTATCATCATGAACATAAGGCACGTCAAAATCTTCATTAAATGAAACGTGAAGTGATTCTTCAATCGATGAAGTGTTCTTTTGTATATTTGATAAGCTTTGCTACGTGTGGAGTATCCAACAAAAATCCATTCATCGAATCTTGGATAAAATTTATCTAGATTACCATATGTGTTCTTAATAAAACATTTTAAACAAAAACCACAAAAAAATTTACTTGAGGCTTTTTATCATAAAATAATTCAAAACAAGTTTTGTTCGTATGTGGCCTTACTAGGATCGTATTGAGCACATAACATGCCGTGTGCATCGCCTCTAGCCAAAATTGAAATCCAAGATGACTATCATGGAGCATTGTACATGCACACTCAATAAATTTCCTATTTTTCTCTCAACAACACTATTTTGTGGTGGTGCACGAGGAAACGAAAAGTTGTGAGTTATTCCGTGGTCATCACAAAACATAGAGAAAAGATCATTCTCAAATTCCCCTTCATGATCACTACGAATAGTGATAATGGTGGTTCCTAAGAGATTTTGGATTTTCTTAATAAACTTAATAAATTATTCAAAAGCTTCATTCTTAAATGTTAGAAAATACACCCATGTAAATCTAGAAAAGCCATCAACAATGACTAATCCATAATATACATTACCTAAAGATGCAACTCTAGTAGGCCCAAATAAATCTAGATGAAGAAGTTCTAGGAGCCTCTTAGAAGAAATGCAATCTTTAAGTTTAAATGACGATTTACGGAGTTTACCACGTTGACAAGAGTCACAAAAACTTTTCTTATTAAAAGAAATCTTTGGAAATCCTTTAACTAAATCATGCTTAGATAAATTATAAAGATGTTTAAAATGACATGTCCAAAATGATGATGCCATTAAAGTTGTTCATTAGTGTGTGCAACTAAGCAATGATTTAGTGATTGTGGCATACATAAGATATAGATATCTTTATGGCATGTGCCGGAAAACAAAACACTAGATTTATTATCTATAATGCTACACATACCCTCTCCAAAGTTAACTTTGTAACCTTTGTCACAAAGTTGGCTTATGGAAATGAGTTTATGTTTTAAACCATATATAAGATAAACATTTTCTATTAAAGGTTTAGATGGATTACCGACTTTACCAACTCCAATTATGGTTCCCTTTTCATCGCCTCCAAAGATCACCGTAGCACCGTTCTTGATACAGATTACTTTGGAAAGCAAAGAGGGATCTCCCGTCATATGTATGGAGCAACCACTATCTAGTATCCATCCTTTCTTCTTAGAGCACATTTTGCTTTTGTTGCTCTTTTTCCTTTTCTTGGTTACCTACACAGTTTACCATAAGCTCATGGTACCCAAGCTTGTTGGGTCCAAGGGGATTAGCCCTTTGGAAACCAAGTCCAAGTGGACTTTAGCTTCCTGACATAATCCTCACAATTAATCGCATCTCTAAAATAGGACTGCACATATGAATTCCTATCATGTATTCTAGTGTCCTTGGGACCCCAAATAGTGTAAGTTTTGGGAGTCCTTTTCTTAGTACATGTATATGAGATTGATTTCTACGTGGTGCATGAGACTTATGAGAATGTGATTTAGCATAAGTGAATGGTGGATGATAAGCATGAAACATATAGTGGTCATGTGAAGCATAATGAGCATACATATGATGAGGTGCATAAGGATGAGCATACACATATGGATGTGGTGTATGAGTATATGTAGGTGGAGGAGCACGTGCATGAGCATATCTCATGTGTTGGTTTGCTCGTGTCCGTGGGTGTTGCGCATAGAACTCATCATAAGTGTCCACTTGTGAAGTAGGAGTGTTCCTACGCGCGCGTGTGTGTGGGTATACATGAAAGCATGTCCCTTCCTTTGAGTTCCATTCTTGGTGGGGTTATTTGCAAAGGAGGGAGTGTAACGGCCTGTTTTCTTCAACACAACTATTTGCGTGTTTAACCTATTTCCAAATTTTTTTAAACTATTTTATAAGGGTTTGTTAGGAGTTTTAACTGATTTCAAAATTTTCGTATAAAAATATTTTGGAGTACCAGACTAGTTATGAAGTATTTTAGTAAGATCGGATTTCATCAAATACCTCTAAAAGATCTGATAAAAATTCATTTTCAGATATTGCAGTTTTGACTCAATGAATTTATTTTCTATACAAACGTCTTCAAAACGTTTTCAAACTTCCGTAGTAGCATCATATTATCATTTAGGGCTCTCCACATTAATTTCGTAATTTTCTGACCCCATTTCAATAGAGAACCCGCAAACCCGCTTTCTAAATGTTTTGGCCAAAAACTAGTATCCCAGTAGCCCAAACCCTGAAACGGTCTTCGTATTCACGATCCTCGTGACGATACGATCCCGTGGGTATGTTTTCGTAATTTTTCGGACACGTTTACTAGTAGGGGCATTTTCTTAATTTCGTATTTGTATTTTCACTAATGACTTTCGTTAATGGGGTTTTACCTTCTTAATTACCTTTCTAATTACCTATTAACTTCACCTAATCTAATCCTACAGCTACCCATTTGTTTTCCCTCAGCTAACCCCCGCATCAACCCAGCATCCAACTACCATTGATTTCTAACCCTATAAATTAAACCCCTCCCCCTTGCTTTAACACAGACACACATCCCCTCTATCTCTCTCACCCTCTGTCGTTCACAAACCCAATAACCCAGGCTTATTTCTCTCAGCTAACCCATGCTACATCCTCTCAAAATTCTCGAACAGGCTCTCATCTCTTTTTCGTTCTTTCCCTAACCCCCCCACACAAAGGCAATCTCTCTCTCTCTCTCTCTCTCTCTCTCTCTCTCTCTCTCTCTCTCTCTCTCTCTCTCTCTCTCTCTCTCTCTCTCTAACCCATAACCCATGAACCCACGCTAATGTCAAAACACACGCACACATGCCAGCTCTCTCTCTCTCTCGATCTCTCTCCCTCTCCCTCTCGTCCCCCTCAGCCTCCCACCGGCGGCAGCACCGCTCGCCGGCCTCGATCCACGCCGCCGCCGCCTTGAGACCGACGCTTCAATCACCCCCAGCCGCCGAGCTCCGCCCGACACCGCTCCAGCCTGCCCCCACAGCCCGCTCCGACCACCGCCTGAGACCCCCCGCGAACGCCACCCACCGTCGCAGTCGCCGTCAACGGAGATGCTCCGCCCCGCCTCCCAGCGCCGCCCCTCGCCCTCCGCCGTAGCCGCCTGAGCCCCTCGCCGCCTCCTCCGCTGCTGCAGATTGCCGCAGCAAAGCCTCGCCACCGCTAGGCCCCGTGCTGTGCCTCCCGCCATCCTCCGGCATCGCCCCGCCGCCGTGGAACCGCCGCTGCCTGAAGCCGCCGTCGCCGCCACGAGCTCGCCGCCGTCGCCGCTTCAACCCCCCGCCCTTAGCCATGCACGAAGACGAACGAAGCTACGGTAAGTTTTCAATGGCAAACTTGTAATATGAGTAAATATCGTATTTTTAATTAATTAATAAATGGGGTTATTGGTTTTTAATTCATTATAAATAATATAAGACCCAGAAAATTGTGAGACTATCTCCAGAAAATCAGAAATGACATTCTAGACCCAATGGCACTAGTTTCATCTCAATCCGATGCTTAGTTTTTCCAGAATTAATTTTTAAGCCTATAAGTTAAATCCGTTATTTTCATTTAAAAATCAGTATCTTCTTATTTTAACGTAAACTAATATGTGATAAAAATATATGTCTTAATACTCTTTGAGACGGTCATTTTGACACCTCATTTGCAACATTCCGATGTAGATTGCATCCGGATAAATTGTGGAATAAATACGTTACTAATTGAAAAATGGTTTTTAAATTGTTTTTGAGCTTTTAAAAATTCTAAAAATTACTATAAGCCTCAGAAAAATATTCCCTCTTGCAGTAAAACTATTTTTATCTTATATAGTCTATATAAAATTTTAGAATCGTTTTCGACACCGTTTCAGTCAGTTTTAAAAATCAAAACGATCAAATTATTTAAATAGAAATGTAGCGTTCTTTAACTAGTTATTATTGTGATTGCAGGTACCAATCTTCGTGCACTAGCTCTTCTAGTGCCAACCTCGTCTTGCCACGACGAGCTCGAATATAGTAAGTCACGATATATTCTAAATTTAGAAACCTAGGTTACTATGCTTGGATGAACTAGTTGACACCACTATGGCCTCCAACGGCTATTTAACTTGAACCGAATAAGAGACTTAAACTAAATGAAAGTAATCGACTAAAGATTACTTTGCCAACTTTCAACTTAGGTGGTTGTAGCACGCAACTACCAACTTGGGTAAATTGTGTGCTAGCCACACTACCACGTGCTCAAAGCACGGAAATAGCAGCTTTTTGTGTTGGACTTGTCTTTATCCTACTTTTTGGTTTTCAATGAGGAAGTCGAGCAGTTGACTTGGTCTAACTAGCAACATGTGGAATATCGTGTGGAACATCGTGTGGAATATCATGTGTGGAACATCTTGTGGAACATCTCATGGAACATCTTGGAACATCCCGAAATGATACACATCACTGGGGTTTGGGGTAACTCATTGTAGAGAGAGTGTGGGAGCTATGACCGGGGGTTCATCTACTTGCATGTCTGTGTCTACAAGGTCTGCCTGCGTCGGCAAAATTACAAGGTCTACCTGTGTCGGTAAAACTACAAGGTCTGCCTGTGTCGGCAAAACTACAAGGTCTGCATGCGTCGGCAAAACGGTCCCTGGCAATAAATGAACTTTATGGTTGCATATCATACTCTCCTACATGAGTCACGTAGATACTTTTGTACAGTCACCTTTACTTTACGCATTACAGTCACCTTTACTTTACAGTACATGCACTTTACTTTCCTTTCCAGTACAGTCACCATACTTTTACTTGTCATACTTTTAGCTACAGCAGTAGCCTGTTACACCTACACTTTACTTTCTACACTTGTACAGACACTGCACCGTACTTTACTTTCACTTTGGTCTGCTTTGTCATACTTGTACAGTACCTCTCTTTCTTTATTTAGAATTGTTGTGACTTACCTACGGTTCCATCTCTGTGGCACCACAGACGACGTACATATGGAGGCAGATGCTTTAGAGTTGATAGCGCCAGACTTCGACCATAAGACCGCAGCTTTCAGAGCTATTTTCAGTTGTGTACTTTTCTTCTTTCATGTATATCTGTTGGGACATCTTGGATTGTAATAATTGGACACTATTTTGGTATTTTTGTACATCTCTGCATCGTGGCTATTTTGATTTCACTGGTTAACTGCAGAACCTGCGCAAATATCAAATAAGTAACGGGCCCCCGAGAGCGGGTCGTTACAAGTTTGGTGGCCCACGCAGGTCCTCGCTAACTACCTCGTGAACATTATAGCAACATTATAGCAAGATCAGGATGTATAATGTAAAATACTCAGATTGAACCTCGAGTACAGGATGTCTCGAGTGTTCACCTGTATTGGATATACGGGTGAAGCGTCCTTATTACCATCTTCATTAGGTCTTCCTTGATTCTCATCACTTCCTTTGAAATTTTAACCCTTGCTTAGGAACTCGTGTTTCATTCTTGGTTATACACTCCCTAGTAACCTCTTTGATAGCAGTTATAGTGATTTTCATAGGTTGAACTATCTACCCGCTTCATCACCTTTCCTTCAGTTATGATGGCACACATTTAAATGATAAGCTTCCTTCAATGGACCATGATCCGGTCAATGTGCTTGGCTAAGTTTGTTGGATCAACCTAGCTAGACTGGGTGCAAGTGATCCTAGCTTAGTCACTTCCCTGGCCGTGTCCTCTGGACCGCAAGGACGTGAATCTTGATTATGTAACGCCATCGATCTTCATCACTAGCACCCCTTTCTTTAGCTAGTGATGGCCTTCTGATCATTCTACTAATTCTTATAATTCTTCCTAATCGCTTTTAGGTCGCCTGAACTCTAGTTACGTTTATTCTAAGGAGGGTAGCATTCAATTTTCGATCACCAGGAGTTCGAATTCGACAACGGAAGCGGATCGAAGGACGCTCAGAAGTATTAAAGGATGGTAAGTGTAGGCTGTTTACATCTTTTGAGCTAGTGTTTCTCTTCTAGCCCCTACTTCTATCTTGTACCCATCTTTTTCTCTCCAAGGGTTTGATTTCCCTTCCCACCGACCACCTTCCTCCCCCTCCCGGCCTCTTCCCCAAGCGAGCTCGATCGGACCTCACATCGCCGCTCCGATCTCCGATCCGCCGGCCTCACCCGAAGATTTGCCAGCTTCCGCTTCGCTCCATCCCAGAGGCCCTCCCCGCCATGGATCGATAGCCAGTCGCAGCGCTCGCCGCCGTGGATCGCCAGCCGCCGATGACCCGCCAACGACCTTGGGGTCTGTTGGGCTTAGCAACAACCCTCGCCGCCACCCTTGCTTTGGCCGTGTGGTCGGGATATTGGGAACCCGCCGCCCTTGGTATCATTGGGAGCTCCTTTTTCTGGTTCTTCCCCCTTGAGCTGCCCAGCTTCGAGTGCTTCTTAGAGGTTCTCCTTAGTGCTTGTAGGTCCCTGAGTTTTTGGTCGTTGAACTGCTTAGGGCTGATGGTGTTTACCGTAGATATGGACCAATGGTGTTGGGAAGGAGTATCCTTAGGATTGGGTATTGGCATACTTTTGGGCTTAGGCGTTGAAGTTGGATGTCGGTCTTGTGCTCGGATTTGGGAGACGGCTAGGATGTTGGTTTCTTGTTGGATGTTATGGAGACTGCTGGGACAATTGGTAGCGATGATCTTGACCCTCGAGAGTTGGCCTTATACTTGCCTGTATGTGTTGATCTGGGTAATGGCTTTTAATCTAGTAGCGTGGCAGATGAAGTCCTTTGTGTTCGGCTGGTTAAGTTTTAACCATAAGGACGCACTAGGTTTATCCCTTACGTTTTTGTATGCTATGGCGATGATTTACTTGGTTAGGACCCAGTATGCATTAATGGCATGAGTTGTAGTTTTAAACTTTATGTTGTTAAATAAAGCTTGCTACTGACTTATCACCCAGGTTCCAAGTTCGATCGGATGTCATCATCATCAGAACTATCTTTTTCATGTAGTGCCATTATCTCGTATTTTGGCCATTTGATAAAATCGGAAGCAGCTATGGTGATAATATATATTAGTCACATCCCTTATTTTCTTATCACATTTCATGTTATTTACAACCTGATTTACAAAGAGTACTATCTTTTCTATCATTTGTTTGCTTGAGCTTCTTTATAATATCAATTATTTGTTTCAAAAATATTTTTAAATTCCGAGGACGGAATTATTTTTAAGGAGGGTAGAATGTAACGGCCTGTTTTCTTCAACACAACTATTTGCGTGTTTAACCTATTTCCAAATTTTTTTAAACTATTTTATAAGGGTTTGTTAGGAGTTTTAACTGATTTCAAAAATTTCGTATAAAAATATTTTGGAGTACCAGACTAGTTATGAAGTATTTTAGTAAGATCGGATTTCATCAAATACCTCTAAAAGATCTGATAAAAATTCATTTTCAGATATTACAGTTTTGACTCAATGAATTTATTTTCTATACAAACGTCTTCAAAACGTTTTCAAACTTCCGTAGTAGCATCATATTATCATTTAGGGCTCTCCACATTAATTTCGTAATTTTCTGACCCCATTTCAATAGAGAACCCGCAAACCCGCTTTCTAAATGTTTTGGCCAAAAACTAGTATCCCAGTAGCCCAAACCCTGAAACGGTCTTCGTATTCACGATCCTCGTGACGATACGATCCCGTGGGTATGTTTTCGTAATTTTTCGGACACGTTTACTAGTAGGGGCATTTTCTTAATTTCGTATTTGTATTTTCACTAATGACTTTCGTTAATGGGGTTTTACCTTCTTAATTACCTTTCTAATTACCTATTAACTTCACCTAATCTAATCCTACAGCTACCCATTTGTTTTCCCTCAGCTAACCCCCGCATCAACCCAGCATCCAACTACCCTTGATTTCTAACCCTATAAATTAAACCCCTCCCCCTTGCTTTAACACAGACACACATCCCCTCTATCTCTCTCACCCTCTGTCGTTCACAAACCCAATAACCCAGGCTTATTTCTCTCAGCTAACCCATGCTACATCGTCTCAAAATTCTCGAACAGGCTCTCATCTCTTTTTCGTTCTTTCCCTAACCCCCCACACACACAGGCAAACTCTCTCTCTCTCTCTCTCTCTCTCTCTCTCTCTCTCTCTAACCCATAACCCATGAACCCACGCTAATGGCAAAACACACGCACACATGCCAGCTCTCTCTCTCTCTCTCTCTCTCTCTCTCTCTCTCTCTCTCTCTCTCTCCCTCTCCCTCTCGTCCCCCTCAGCCTCCCACCGGCGGCAGCACCGCTCGCCGGCCTCGACCCACGCCGCCGCCGCCTTGAGACGACGCCTACCAATGCTTCAATCACCCCCAGCCGCCGAGCTCCGCCCGACACCGCTCCAGCCTGCCCCCACAGCCCGCTCCGACCACCGCCTGAGACCCCCCGTGAACGCCACCCACCGTCGCAGTCGCCGTCAACGGAGATGCTCCGCCCCGCCTCCCAGTGCCGCCCCTCGCCCTCCGCCGTAGCCGCCTGAGCCCCTCGCCGCCTCCCCCGCTGTTGCAGATCGCCGCAACGAAGCCTCGCCGCCGCTAGGCCCCGTGCTGCGCCTCCTGCCGTCCTCCGGCATCGCCCCGCCGCCGTGGAGCCGCCGCTGCCTGAAGCCGCCGTCGTCGCCACGAGCTCGCCGCCATCACCGCTTCAACCCCCCGCCCTCAGCCATGCACGAAGACGAACGAAGCTACGGTAAGTTTTCAATGGCAAACTTGTCATATGAGTAAATATCGTATTTTTAATTAATTAATAAATGGGTTTATTGGTTTTTAATTCATTATAAATAATATAAGACCCAGAAAATTGTGAGACTAGCTCCAGAAAATCAGAAATGACACTCTGGACCCAATGGCACTAGTTTCATCTCAATCCGACGCTTAGTGTTTCCAGAATTAATTTTTAAGCCTATGAGTTAAATCCGTTATTTTCATTTAAAAATCAGTATCTTCTTATTTTAACGTAAACTAATATGTGATAAAAATATATGTCTTAATACTCTTTGAGACGGTCATTTTGACACCTCATTTGCAACATTCCGATGTAGATTGCATCCGGAATAAATTGTGGAATAAATACGTTACTAATTGAAAAATGGTTTTTAAATTGTTTTTGAGCTTTTAAAAATTCTAAAAATTACTATAAGCCTCAGAAAAATATTCCCTCTTGCAGTAAAACTATTTTTATCTTATATAGTCTATATAAAATTTTAGAATCGTTTTCGACACCGTTTCAGTCAGTTTTAAAAATCAAAACGATCAAATTATTTAAATAGAAATGTAGCATTCTTTAACCAGTTATTATTGTGATTGCAGGTACCAATCTTCGTGCACTAGCTCTTCTAGCTCCAACCTCGTCTTGCCACGACGAGCTCGAATATAGTAAGTCACGATATATTCTAAATTTAGAAACCTAGGTTACTGTGCTTGGATGAACTAGTTGACACCACTATGGCCTCCAACGGCTATTTAACTTGAACCGAACAAGAGACTTAAACTAAATGAAAGTAATCGACTAAAGATTACTTTGCCAACTTTCAACTTAGGTGGTTGTAGCACGCAACTACCAACTTGGGTAAATTGTGTGCTAGCCACACTACCACGTGCTCAAAGCACGGAAGTAGCAGCTTTTGGTGTTAGACTTGTCTTTATCCTACTTTTTGGTTTTCAATGAGGAAGTCGAGCAGTTGACTTGGTCTAACTAGCAACATGTGGAATATCGTGTGGAACATCGTGTGGAATATCATGTGTGGAACATCTTGTGGAACATCTCATGGAACATCTTGGAACATCCCGAAATGATACACATCACTGGGGTTTGGGGTAACTCATTGTAGAGAGAGTGTGGGAGCTATGACCGGGGGTTCATCTACTTGCATGTCTGTGTCTACAAGGTCTGCCTGCGTCGACAAAATTACAAGGTCTGCCTGTGTCGGCAAAACTACAAGGTCTGCCTGCGTCGGCAAAACGGTCCCTGGCAATAGATGAACTTTATGGTTGCATATCATACTCTCCTACATGAGTCACGTAGTTACTTTTGTACAGTCACCTTTACTTTACAGTACATGCACTTTACTTTCCTTACCAGTACAGTCACCATACTTTTACTTGTCATACTTTTAGCTACAGCAGTAGCCTGTTACACCTACCTTTACTTTCTACACTTGTACAGACACTGCACCGCACTTTACTTTCACTTTGGTCTGCTTTGTCATACTTGTACAGTACCTCTCTTTCTTTATTTAGAATTGTTGTGACTTACCTACGGTTCCATCTCCGTGGCACCACAGACGACGTACATATGGAGGCAGATGCTCTAGAGTTGATAGCGCCAGCCTTCGACCATGAGACCGCAGCTTTCAGAGCTATTTTCAGTTGTGTACTTTTCTTCTTTCATATATATCTGTTGGGACATCTTGGATTGTAATAATTGGACACTATTTGGGTATTTTTGTACATCTCTGCATCGTGGCTATTTTGATTTCACTGGTTAACTGCAGAACCTGCGCAAATATCAAATAAGTAACGGGCCCCCGAGAGCGGGTCGTTACAGGGAGTGTGAGAAGTGATGACTTTCTTGGTAGTTTTGCTACCCAAGATGTTGTGATCATCACTTGTGGATGCACCGGAGGTTGTCCTCACAAAGTCTATAGTGATACCACTATAGGTGGTGCATGCTTTGGATGCATTTGCCTTTGAATAACCAAGTCCAACACGATGGTTGGCCGGTTATTGAGTTGAAAGAAAATCATCCAATTTTCCTTTCCCTTTGTTGAATCTATCAACATTGGAGAACATAAGCTCATACTTATTCGTAATTGAATAAATAGTTGCATCCAAGTTGGATGCACGTGTGATAAGCTCGTGTACTTGGGTTTTGAGAGTTTCATTCCCAATACCCAAACTCATGTTTTGAGATTGAAGATTTTCAATCTCAAGATCATTGCAATCCACGATGGACTCACGATTAAGTTGAGACTTGAGGAAATTTACTTCATTTCTCAACAAGTTATTTTGTGAATCCAAATTAGCTTTTTCAAGAGTGAGTGATTCAACAATGGTGTCATTGTTGGTGATGGGAGGCATGGATGACTTACAAGCAAGTATTTCCTTAGACTTAGTATATTTAAGCATTAGTCTTTGGTACTTGGAAAATAATTGTTCATTTGCAAATCTAATTTCATCCATGTTTACCTCGGGTTCTTCACTTTCACTTTCACTTTCACTTGAGCGATGCATCCTCATGTGCCATGAAACACATGTATGATTCCTCATTCTTTTCATCACCCGAATCTTCGCTTGAATCTTCAATAGAGTCATCGAACATGCCTACAAGTCCTTTCTTCTTATCCTTTTTGAATTTGTCCGACGTGTGGTACTTCGATGCTCTCCACTTCTCCTTGTTCTTTAGCATTAGGAAATCCTTCTTGATGTGCCCTGGCTTATTACACTTATAGCAAAGAGAAGTGTTATTAGTGGAATCAAACTTAGACTTAGATGGAAATTTACCTTTGCGGAAGAAGCGTTGGAACTTCTTTGCCATGAATGTCATAGATTCCAAGTCCATCTCATCACTGGACTCAGCACCTTCGGAGGATGAAGAAGTGTCTTTGCATACTATTGCTTTATTCTTTGCCGCCGTTGGTTTCATCATCCCTTTTGTTTTCATGCAGTTGTCCCTTCTAACTTCATATGACATGAGTGTACCGATGAGTTTCACCACAGTGTAGTTTTGCATATCATTGACTTCTTCAATCGCCATGGTTTTTCTTTCCCATTTCGAGGTTATTGCCATGATGATCTTTCTCACCTTTTCTTGTTGAGTGTATGTCTTTCCAAGAGCTTCAAGCTCATTGGTGATGTCGGTGAAGCAAGCATACATCGTAGCAATTTTCTCATTTTTCTGCATTTGAAACATTTCTAAATTTTGCACAGCAACATGTAACTTTGAAAGTTTTACCTTGTTGGTCCATTCATGAGTACCAACGAGATGATTCCAAATTTTATATGCACTCTTACATGTGCATATCTTATTGAACTCATCGGGTTCCAAAGTATAATGAAGAGCGTTCATTGTCGTGGCCTTATTCACCTCTACAAACATCTCGAAGGGTGTACAGTTGTCGTAGTCCTCTTCTGTTAGCTCTATGCATTCATTGTGAATGGTTCTCCATAAAGAAGCACTCCTAAGGAATGTCTCTATTCGGCCTTCCAATATCCAAAGTTTCTGCCATTGAAGCGCGGCGGTCTAACTGTAGATTGGCCTTCAAAAACCGATGAAGCATTATCTCGATCATGATGGTTGTAAGAGGAAGGTGATGGAATGTTGTTGTTGTTGTTGGATGCCATAGCTTAACCTTACTGTGATACCAATTGTAAGGACCCCTGAGCTATGAGGAAAACACTAGAATGTGGGTTGAATAGTGTTTATAAAATTAAAGAGGAATTTATGCCTAATTAAAATCCTAACTAAACAAAAATGCGGAAAACCTTAGTAACAACAATTATAACAAACCAAACACAATGTGTTCAAGGGTTCAGATTACCCAAGTCAAACCCGACTTGTTCCCAGTAATCCTACGTCCCTACCATCTGTGATACCACCCGGATACTCAAGCTAAAACCCTAGCTTGAGTTTCCACTAAACCCACTTGTAGAGGCCCTACAAGTGTAATCAACACAACAATTGATGTCCTTGTCTCCCACAAACCGGAAACAAGAAAATACCCTCACAACCGAGAGTAAATCAAGAAGAGATATATATATAATGAAATATGAAATCACACTTACAAACTCATATTCCTTGAAGTGTAGAACTTGAAGTGATGAGAGAGTGTAGTGTGTTGTTCCTCTTCCTAGAAGAGAGAAAAGCTCTTGCACTTGTCTTCACCAAAGCTAGACGATGAGAGTTGTTTCTAGTTTGAAGACAAGCTAAGATTTAAAGAAAAGCTTGAAGACTTTAGAGATTTTAGGGCTTTGGAATGAAATGATAGAACCTTGAATTCCAAGAGAGATAATGGAGTGTCTAAGATTAGTCCAATGGAACAATAAAACTCATATATATAGGCTCACTCAAAACACCCACAAGATTACCCAAAGACCCCTTTCAAAAACCCTATTAAAAAGGCCAACAGATAAAAATCCAGACATGACAGGCAGCTGCAGAAGCCCGATCAGGCGCCTGCTGAACAGTGTCAGAGGGTAGGTGAAATTACAAATGGTAACTTACCACATGGACAGGCGACTAAAGAAGGTCTGACCGGCGCATGTTAAACCAAAGGGAGTCGCCGTAAAGGTAGAAGTGCGAAAGTGCACAAAATCAAGGAATTGGGTAAGCTAGGACATGTGACTGATGTGGTATACATAGGCGCCTGTGACATGGGCAGGTGCCAGTAAAACCAACGTACATTGCCTGAAAGCACAAGTGCAAAACTTGTCAAAATGAGAAATTTCTGCAAGGATGGACATGCGACTGTAGTGGAATGGACATGCTCATGTTCCTTGGGCAGGTGCCTGTAAACCAGCGTACTGTGCCTGAAAGTGCACAAGTGTGTAACTTGACAAAAATGGGATTTTTGGGCAAGAGGATACATGTGACTGATGAACAATGCACAGACGCCTGAATGTCAGACAGGCACCTGTACTTTGTACATCAGTCACATGTTGGAAGTGAAGAATGAAAACCCAAAAACCCTGGCAAAAATGTGTGCATTACAGGCGACTGTTGAACAAAACATAGGCACCTGTAACGAGACAGTCTCCTGGCTATTGTTTAGCAGTCGGCTTTTAAACACCTAAATTGCCCATGAAGGGTTTTATGATCTAGAGTCATAAGAGAATGATTTTAAGCATATCCTAGGATAAAGTGAGTGATGTGTGTGTGCTCCAAGTAAACTTTACTTCAAGGCTACAATCTAAGAGAAATAGATAAAAGAACAAAAAATATTTACAATGAATTTTAGCTTCTTTTCTTTCTCTTGATTGATCTTGAAGTCTTTGAGTCTTCTCTCTTTGTATTGATCACTCAACCATCTCTTTGAGCTTTGATTGATCTTATTGTCATTAATTGCAATTGATCTTCATAATTAGATTTGGCAATGACTTAACTGCATTGAGGTGATTAGTCACAAGTATTTATGTTTGCTCATCATCAAAATCGAGTAGGGAGAAGTCAATACTCAACATTTAGTACCTACACTCACAACTCATTAGCACATATAATTGTTTGCTCATCGTCAAAATATAATTAGGGGTGACTTAATAGCTATCAACTCTCATTGCAATAAAAGATATATAATGATGGCTGGTGCATGTTAGTCTTTAAACCTGAGATGCGATAATGAACCTTACATGTGGTAGGGATGCACTTTGGTTTTACTAACCAACAATGATGCAGTAATTGTTAGGTACTCGTTGGGTGTAGTCCAAAGTATACATAGGGAAGTGACAGTTAAGAAGGAATTTGTCTACTCCTGTATGGGAGGTTAGTGTCACAAGAAGTTGGTATATATCCATAGTAAATCATTGGCCAAAGTAGAATAAAAACCCAAGTAGAAGAATAAGTTTGGTCCACCTTGACTATGGTATCACATATTCAACTTACGACATCAAGAAATTATTAGGTTTTAACAGATTTACATACTCTAGACGTCTTAGAGATATGGTTTTGATGAATAGATCAAACTACACGATAGCCATTGCTGACATGCTCAAATTTACGTTGGAGGAGAGTCCAGTCTCACACCAACTAGATAATTACGATTTCGAAACGATTGATTTTTATATGTAGCTAGCTTCATTGTCATACATGTGACATGATCATAGAGTGCGATCAAGTCACTACTGAAGTAAGAATCAGACTTTTAGAGTCTCACAAAGATGATGGCTCGTCATGATAATCAATGTAAAAGAACATGTAGTTTATATGATATACAAAAGCGATTACAAGGAGTTGTGATCATTTTGATTAAGAAAGAAGAGCTCGTCACAAAGCGTTGTGAATATAAGTGCAAAGTGTTTGTAAAGAGTTGCGTACACTTTATCATAAAAGAAAGATTAAAAACTATTGAAAATCAGGCCTAAGACATCACCAGTGACCAAACAGCATCCCTAAAAGATGGTTGGCTGGCCGACAGCTAATGGCTGGCCAAACACTGGCCGAGCAGTAACAGTTGCCTAGTAGCTAGCTAACCAGACAATTAAACAGCTGGTTATATGACAGCTAGCCAGTTGGTGGTGACCATAGACCACCATCCGACAGCAGATGGAAAAAGGAAAGCTGCCACATAGGCATAAGTTTGGTTTTGGAGTGTTTATATCAGATTTGGTTTGGTTTAAATCCAATAGTTGGATCATAATTAGACAAAACAGATATATTTTGACTCAAACTAGAACTCATTAGGTTAAAAGAATTTTTTAGAAATCTTTTTTAGTCTCACATCTAATAAAATAAGCAGAGTCTAAGGATCCTAGCACTATATAAATGGGTCTTCTCCTCCTCTAAAAGACATCCAAAAATAGAGAGAAAAATAATCTTCAAGATTTGGCTAAAAGATAGAATTTTTATTCAAAAAAAGAATTTTTTTTCCTCATATCTCTTTCTCTCAAAGGCTAGCACTGTTTGAGATCGAGTTCTTATAGAGACCGTGAAGAGTTTCATCATCAAGGTGAAACTGCTATCGCGCTGGTTAGTGAGGATATCGATTATCTTTACTAGAATTTTTTAGAGGGAGTCTATCACATAAGAATATTCGCATAAAGGTATGATTTTTATTCCACTAATTTAATTATAAAGTCTATAGCTTCCAAGATTTATGCTAGATTAATTTTTAAAATTCACTGCTTCCGCTCTCTAAGTTGATTAGAAATTCTGGCCATGTAGACTTATAGTGTTATCAGAATCATCCTAAGATTCATAATTTATGCTATTAATATTAAAATTACTAAAGATTAAATTTCTAATTCATTACAATTTTAAATATGTGAAATTTTAAATTTTAATGATTAGGAGAAAGTATTCAAGGTGCAATTTTAGTTAATTTACTTGCTCTTTTTATTAAAAAATAACTTCTTGATGTAAATTAATTCTTGAAATTATTTATATGATAAATTTGTTAATTAAAATAATTTAGAATAGTTTTAGTGTAGAATTTTAATTTACATGATAGATTGTAAATTAATTACATGCATTTGAATTAATTTTAATGCAACCATATTTTTTTGATATAAAATTACTTTGCTAGAACAATTTAAATTGTTTAGAATTATTTTAGCAGAGCTTTCGTATTGCTCCATGCTCACCCCATGCTCGGGTGTGGCGGTGCATGTGGTGAACATGGGTGAGCCCATGGTCATGGATATATGCTTAGGTTTTGGAGGTGTTGAGTTGCATACCTTACGGAGGAGAGGTTCTCCAGCTTATATAGGGGCACATGGTCGAAGAGATGTTGCCATGTGTACGGCTGCAAAGTTCTAGGTATCATCGGATCCATACATGCAGCCGACTTCATACACGGGGAGTGGCCGACTGCATCTGCGGATAAGATGGGTAATTGAGTGCTAGTGGTACTTGGAGAGAGAACGTCGGTTGCTCCCCTATGATGAAGCCACGTGGACAACATAGGCTAGGCTAGGCTGCTGAGGGTTGGCCTTGGGTAGCGAAATCATCCTGAGGATGCAAAGGATGCAAAGGAGCAGGTTGCGGATCCTGGGGTCAGGCTGCTTTGTGGGGATTTGCTGAGGTCGGCTTAGGCCACTGATCGAGTCAAGTTAGTAGGTTCATGCGGACCGGTTCCATCTGACGTACATGTCGGAAGGTTCCCATTGCTTGCGGGCCCATCCGACGCTTTGGGCCGAGCCCTGCTGATGGCGGGCCCAAGCAAAAAATGGTACCTACAAGAATGTTGGAAAATAGAAGTTGGGGAGGTTGTTGTGGGGTCTCTGAACTTTTGCGTTTGGTTCATGGGAAAAATTTAGATGTTTAAAGTTAGCGTATGAAACATAATGTAAAAGTTATTTCAATTTTAAATAACTATTAATATTTCAATGAATTATTAATATAATCCTAATTTAAGATTTAATTATTTTTTTGTTTATTTATCACAAGTGAACGGCACTGGAAAAATTAAAGAGAGATGGAGTTAGAGAAATAGAGGCAAAAGATAGATGGTGGTCGCGGGGTTCTTGTCGATGACGATGAGAACAATGATGCTATAGCAAATGACGATGACCACGTACCAGACGACGATGCAGTGATGGGCAGAGAGAGGGATGACGCATCGAAAAGACGGTGACTATGCCACGAGATTTGGGATGATAACGGGCATGCCCAAAGCCCGTTTGGGCTTCCATTTGGGCATGCCCTCTACCATCCCTTGATGGAAAATTATGTAAGAAAGATGGTCTTACACATTCTTTCATGAAGGGATGGTAGATGACAATGCCCAAATGGAAGCCCAAACTGGCTTTGGGCATGCCCATTATCATCCCTACACGAGATGGACAACAAGAAATGATAAGGAGCCATTGGGGGTGGCAGTGACGGTCAGGCCCGGCCCTGACCCAGGGCAGCCAGGGCAGCCGCCCAGGGCCCCAAGGCCCTGGGGCCCATTTTTTTTCAATACTGCAACATTTCAAACAGAAAATTAATATTAATTAAAAACAAACCGCCCCCTCAACGCTTCCACATTCTCTCCACAGTAACCGAAGCATCAACTATTAGTGTCTTCCGCGTTCTCTCCACAAGAACCAAAGAAGCAAATTATTAAAATTTTTAATGTAGACTCTCCATACACCCCTATCATTTTTAGTATCCTATTATTAAAAATTATCATCGGCTGATTCTTCATTTCTTCTTCTGGGCTGATCACACTTATCAGTCTCAAATCATTGGCGTGGGCTTCTAGGCTTTGATCCATCCTCTTCTCTCTCGTTAATCTTTCCTGCCGTTCAAATTTTCTCAATCCAGGTGAGCCTTCTTTTTTGTGATGTTATGATGTTCTTTAACTTGCTCTCTTGTGTACTCAAGATTATTTTGTGATAATTATAAGGAAATGAGACCAAGTCAACCATATCCCTTGAAGATCTCCAAGCAATCAATGACATTCCTATCTGAAGGTGTTCCGATTCAATGCACCGCATCTTGTAGAAATATGCAAGGTCAACATATCCCTCGGAGATCTCCAACCAATCAATGCCATTCATATCAGTAGGCGTCCCGATACAATGCACCGCATCTCATAGAAATATGCATTCAGCACCTACCAATAAAGCTAGATTCATATCCTCTTGTAAAGTACTATTATACACTTGATACATTGTATTTAAACACATGAAGAGGAATGTAAATCTTCGCTGGTTTCTCTTCTACATTTCTCCAGTCGTTTATCCCTTTTCTCTAAATTTCATCATGGTATCAAAGCCTCTCACCTAACGGCAATTAGATCTTGTATGTATACACAACATCCTCTCCATGGAGCCGATTTCACCTAACCTCAAATTTCTCATCTCAAAATTCCCCGCCCTAATCACCACCCGACTAGTCTCCACAAACTACATACTTTGGCGTTCTCAAGTCGTCGGCGTTCTCAACGCGCACGGCTTCCTCGGGTACGTCAATGGATCTACATCATCTCCATCTCCCACAATTTCCGATCCAAAATCCACCACCACCACTCCTCTGCCGCCAATTCCCAATCCCGACTTTCATAAATGGTTGATCACCGATCAACACCTCTGCATGAGCATTCAGGCGACTCTATCTCCTTCTGCTCTTGGCGTCGCCCTTGGTGTCACCTCTTCACATCTACTGTGGACATAGTTGGAAACCCGATATGCCTTTCTTTCTGAAGGGCATATTGAGCTACTTCAAGACGAACTCACCAACCTCATCATGGCCGAGGAGCCTATGGCCGCTTACTTAGATCGGGCAAAAGCGATATATGACCAGCTACAAATCGCTGGTCCTGATACTGTCACCACGCGATAAATGGTCCGCCAGATCCTCCATGGTCTTCCTCCTACTTACGACTCCTTCTGTGTAATGGCCCGAAACGTGGAAAGCCTTACACAGTTGAGGAGATATGGAGCAGTCTCCTTGCCAAGGAGGCCAGCATGCAGCTACGATGTCTCTCGACCTCTAGCACACCAACTACTACCATGTCCTCTGTTCCTTCTCCCTCAAATGACTCCTCTGCACTCATCTCTAACTACGGACGTGGGACAACCGTGGCCGCACCACATATGGGCGATTCAACGGAGGCCACGGCTCTTTCCCTTTCTCTCGCGGTGGCTGCACCAGCAACATACAGCCCCGAGGTAGTCCACAATGACCCGAACCTCCTACACCGACTACTCAGGTCGGACGGCAGAGACGACGTGTGCCTATCGACCACTCGACTGGCCGACATATCCCTTGCCAAGTGTGCTGGAAGCCGAATCATCACACCCTCGATTGCTTTTGGATCGGTGAGCATGTTCATAAACCGGAGGCTCATACAGTCCATCAAGGTCGCTTTACGGACGGTGAATGGATCCTCGACACAGGCGCCACGGATCACATGGCATCTACCACTTCACAACTTGAGACAATGACACCATACTCGGGTAACAAACACATTACTATTGGCACAGGTGATATCGCCACAGTGGTCAACATTGGCTATTCTTCTATCCCTTCTCTAAACTCCACTATACGTCTTCCTGACATTTTACTTGCTCCACAATTCTCTAAAAATCTGCTCTCAGTCTATAAATTCACTCGAGATAATAACTGCGTTATCCAATTCTCATCTTATGGTTTTGTTGTACAGGATGCCACCACAGGAAAAACTCTTCTTTAAGGCCCGAGTAGGAATGGACTCTACCCGATCCATCATAATCCCATCTCTCTTTCTGCATCAAGCACCTCGGGCACTCTTTGGCACACCCGTCTTGGTCATCCTGCTCCTCCTGTTGTCTCCAAAGTCACTTCGAAGTTATCTCTCAAGCTGTCTCCTCAGCCACCATGTCCTCAATGCTCAATGAGTAAGAGTCATAAATTACCTTTTCCTTTGTCAAAATCGAGAGCAGATTCTCCCTTAGCTTTAGTTCATTCTGATATATGGGGCCCTGCCCCAGTTCAATCTAATAAAGGATATAGGTATTACGTCAGTTTTATTGATGACTACTCTCGCTAGGTTTGGCTCTACCCTCTGTATCATAAATCCGACGTGTTTGTTGCCTTCCAAACCTTTCAAACAATGGTTGAAAGGCAGTTTAACACGAAAATTAAAATTTTTCAATCTGATGGTTGGGGGGATTTTGTAACAATCAATTTATCTTCCTATTTCACCAACTTGGGATCATACATCAGACCTCGGCACCCTACACACCCGAGCAAAATGGTGTGGCCGAAGGAAAACACCGACATGTAATTGAAACTACACTTGCTTTGCTACTAACAGCTTCTATGCCTCAGCAATATTGGCCAGATGCAGCGAAGACGGCTATATATCTGATCAACAGACTACCATCTGCAACGCAACGAAACAAATCTCCTCACGAGATTCTCTATCATAAGGTTCCAGACTATAAGTGGATGCGCACCTTTGGTTGCCTGTGCTATCCCTGCCTCTGCCCTTATATAAAACACAAGCTTGAACCAAGGTCGCAACCGTGCGTCTTTCTTGGTTATGCTGACCACATGAAGGCATATAAATGCATGGAATTATCTACCAAAAGGTTGTACCTGACTCCACATGTCAGGTTTGAGGAGAACATCTTCCCTTTCTCTACTCAGACTCGTCCAACGCCATAGCCTACACTGATCAACTCTATCCCACCGACCATTATTCCTACCTATCCACCAGCACCCCTCCAACCAACACCCACCGATCCCCTGATCTACTAACCTACCGACCATCCAACCCATCAACACGACCTACCGACCTCTCCAAGCCGATCCACAGCACGCTCAACCCAAAGTATGACCGATCCAGGTGATTCACCAACACAAACCTTGCCTGACCCATCATTGCCTACAAGCATTCTACAATATATCTCGGCACACCATAATCCGGTCACTCACCTGACCTTTTACCATCCCCACTTAACTTCCACGTTACCTCCAACCTCCACTTCTCCACCTACTCAACCCACATCGGATACTTCACCACTGTCGACTCATCCCATGACCACCCGTTCCATGGTCGGCACCTTCAAACCTCGTCAACCATTAAACCTACATGCCCAAATCACCTCAGAAGAACCGATATCTTACAAGGAGGCGTCCAAACATCCCCAATGGGTCGCAGCCATGCAGGACGAGTATGCCGCTTTAACCCGTCAAGAGACTTGGGAACTTGTCTCTCCTCCTCCCTCAGTAAACATCATCGGATGTAAGTGGGTCTACAAGATTAAGCGTCACACGGATGGCCCTGTTTCCCGCTATAAAGCTCGGCTCGTGGCCAAAGGCTTTCATCAGAAGGAAGGGGTTGACTACGCCGAGACCTTCAGCCCAGTCGCCAAGCACGGTTCTATCTGCCTCCTGATCACCCTGGCTCTACACTTCGACTGGCCCATCAGAAAACTCGATGTCTCCAATGCTTTTCTGCATGGAAACATCGATGAAAATCTTTATATGGCGCAACCTATGGGATTCATAGATCCCTCTTTCCCACAACATGTCTGCAAGCTACGGAAAGCATTATATGGCCTCAAACAGGCGCCTCGACAGTGGTATGCTCGCTTCTCCCAGTTTCTCCGCCTTCACGGATTCCACCCGAGCATTACCGACTCATCTCTCTTTGTCAAACACTCTGGCGACCAAACAACCGTGATCCTGTTGTATGTCGACGACATCCTAATCACGGGCTAATAGGCAAACTTCGTACATCAATTCATTGGCAAGCTTGTCAGTGAGTTCTCACTCAAAGATCTCGGCGATCTATCATACTTCCTGGGACTGGAAATTCAACGAAGCTCCCAAGGCTGCTTTGTCCATCAGACCAAATATACAAAAGAGCTCCTTCAGAAAGCCGGTCTCTCCGGTTGCAAGCCGAGAAGAACTCTAGTCTCCTCAAAATGGAATCCAAACACCTCAGATCCTTTACTGCTCGATGGATCGTACTACCGCAGTCTGGTCGGTGCTCTTCAATACCTCATACTGACTCGACCTGATATTGCATTCACCGTCAATCAAGTATGTCAGTTTCTCCATGCTCCACGTGACTCACATCTCACAGCTGCTAAGCGGATTCTTCGGTATCTTCAACACACTCCAAACCATGGCATTCTTCTTCGTCCGAGTCCTCTGTCACTCATCGCCTTCTCCGACGCTGATTAAGCAGGAGATCCCATAGATCGTCGCTCCATCAATGGATTTTGTGTCTTCCTCAGAAAGAACCCTTTGACTTGGAGTGCAAAAAAAACAACCTTCGATTGCACACAGCTCTACAGAATCAGAGTATCGTTCTCTCTCTCTCTCACACAGCTAAAGAGATCATCTGGCTACAACTTCTCCTTTCTGACCTTCAGATTACTCTCCAAGACAAGCCGCTAATTTGGTGTGACAACAAGTCGGCTATCTCACTCTCTTCCAATCCGGTCTTTCATTCCTGAACAAAACACTTCACAGTCGACTACCACTTCATCCGTGAACAGGTCACGTCAGACAACATTCGTGTTCAACACATCTCTACCAAGGACAACCCGGCTAACATCTTCACTAAAAGTCTCACTGCGGATCGCTTCGAGCTATTGCGAGACAAACTGTTCGTCATTTCGACCGCTCAGTTTGCGGGGGAGTATAAGGAAATGAGACCAAGTCAACCATATCCCTTGAAGATCTCCAAGTAATCAATGACATTCCTATCTGAAGGCGTTTCGATACAATGCATCGCATCTCGTAGAAATATGCAAGGTCAACCATATCCCTCGGAGATCTCCAACCAATCAATGCCATTCATATCAGAAGGCATCCCGATACAATGCACCCCATCTCATAGAAATATGCATTCGGCACCTACCAATAAAGCTAGATTCATATCTTCTTGTAAAGTACTATTATACCCTTGATACATTGTATTTAAACACATGAAGAGGAATGTAAATCTTCGCTGGTTTCTCTTCTACATTTCTCTAGTCGTTTAACCCTTTTCTCTAAATTTCATCGATAATGAATACAACAAATTCATTCAGGCTACAAGCCTACAACAAATTCATTTAGTGATAATGAGTACATCAATAATTTTGTCGCAGAATTTTTTCTGAGAGAGTGAGAGATCGATCGATCAAGAATTTGAGGGATTAGGGTTTTAGAGTGAGATTCGAGCGGGAGTTTTGTGCGAATTTGGAATTGTTTTGGAGCTTTTTTGTGAAAAGGAGAAACAATTAGAGGAAGGGGAGGAAGAATGGCAGTAGAGAGAGGAGGGGTGAGAGAGAGATGGATGCAGAGATTAAATCAAACCCAACTGTTTTTTACTAGGAAGAATGGCAGTAGAGAGAGGAGGGGTGAGGAGGCGTGTTTGTCGTTATCTTCATGCATTTATTGTAATTTTTATTTTTCTTTCCATTTCTGTTGAGGTTTCTCGAAAATATTTAATTGCAGAAATAACACCCAACTGTTTTTACTATGAAATGATTAATAGATACTTGTTATAAACGGGCTTCTTGGTGGGCCTACCCGTTAGTGGGTATCCACCCATTATGTAACCCTACCACTATAAATATAGGGCTATGGTCTCCATAGCCGTCAAGTTTACAACACGTTATCAGCACGCTCAAAGCTAAGCCGAACCCCTGCCGACGGACGGACGCGACGGACGGACGCGACGCGAACGGGCTTCCTTCACCGAACGTCGCTAGATCCGGCGGGTAGGATCTAGAGGTAACTTTCTCCCTAGACCTAAATTTTGTATATGCGCATATGTGGTGATTCAATCTTTTTTGGCTCAATCGATCAAAAACACACCGTTTTTATCGCTAAAAATCACCCGTTTTCAATAAAAAACGTATTTTTGGAAAAAAAATTGGGTTTTCCCACTAAAAATCGGATTTTTACCCGTTGTTTTTCCCCAAAAATCACCCTAACCCGATATAGGGTTCACCCACGCCCCCCCCCCCCCCCGTCGCCGGCAGCGGTGGGGCCTTCCCGCCGTCGCTGCGGCGGCGGGAACCCCCCGCCGCCGCATGCGGGGGCTCCCCGCCGCCTGCAGCGGCGGGGCACCCCCGCCGCCAGCGGCGGGGCAACCCCCGCCGCCGCAGGCGGGGGCTCCCCGCCGCCTGCAGCGGCGGGGCACCCCCGCCGCCGTCGGCGGGGGCAACCCCCGCCGCCGCAGGCGGGGGCTCCCGGCCGCCTGCAGCGGCGGGGCACCCCAGCCGCCGCCGGCGGGGGCAACCCCAGCCGCCGCAGGCGGGGGCTCCCGGCCGCCTGCAGCGGCGGGCAACCCCAGCCGCCTGCAGCGGCGGGCCCCACCCCTTCCCTGCCGCCTGATGCGGCGAACGGGCCCGCCCGCCAGTAGCGGGTACGGGCCCGGCATGCGTACCCCAAAACCCTAACTAGGGTTTCTGACCCAGAAAATTTTTTCGAATTTTCAAAAATTTTTCAGACTTAATTACGATTCTCTTTCGTTATAATCTGGACCAAATTGCATGTGATTTTTACTCATCGCAATTATATTTGGATTTATGATTTTCTTTAAAAAAACGTTTAAAAATTAAGAAGATCCTGCGACCGCTCTGCCGTTAGTCAACTAACCTAACGGTGCATGACGTTGCCTAGTGGTCCAATAATTTTTAAACGGTAGATTTCATTCTCCATTATAAACTGCCTGTGATGAATAAATAAATTGCCTGCGATGTATAAACTGCCTGTGATGATGCCTGCTGCATTATAACTGCCTGCGACGAATGGTTAATATTTGCTGTGGTTTTGGATCGGCTAGTTTATCACCATTTTTATTTTTCATGCATTATTTTATTTTTTGAGAGAAAAATGTAGTGAGGATAATTTTGTAAAATTACAAGCCCGGCGGACGCCTCAAGAAGATGAAGGACTATTCCAGAAGAATAGGGGCCCCACGGGGGTTCCCGAGTTGTACTTTCTTTCTTTTTGGGACTGTAATGGACTGTAATTATCTATGGTGATTAGCCGATCCACGCAGCAAATATTTATGTCTGATGTGCTTGATTATTTATTTTTTTCGCAAAATATCTAATTAATGCTATCTTTTTACATGCTAGAGTGATAAATGGCCAAAATTGCGAGCGTCGATTTCGACGTTTTGGATGCTTCAGGAAAGAATTACTTAAGCTGGCAGCTGGATTTAAAATTCCATCTGCGAGCACAGGGATTGAGTCACGCCATCGCCTTAGGCGATAAGGTTTCTGATATAGATAAAGCGAAAGCAATTATCTATATCAGACGCCATATCGATCAGACCCTGAAGGCCGAGTACCTAACGGTGGAAGACTCGTATGAGTTGTGGACCGCCCTCGAGGACAGGTATAAACATCAAAGGGATGTTATCCTACCTCGAGCGCGATATGAATGGGAGAACCTCCGTCTCCAAGACTTCAAGTCTATTGCCGAGTACAACTCGGCACTTTTCAGCATCACCTCACGCCTGAAGTTGTGTGGTGAAAAGGTGACGGAGGAACGCATGTTAGAGAAGACGTATACATCATTCCATGAGAAAGATGTCATACTGATGCAACAGTATCGTGAACGAAAGTACACAAAATACTCTGAGCTTCTCTCATGCCTTCTGATGGCAGAGCAGAATCGTGACCTCCTTCTGGCCACCCACAACTCACGCCCTACCGGCACTGCTCCTGCGCCTGAAGCGCACCATAGCTCCTTCCAGAAGAAAAGGGGCAACTTCAAAGGCAAACCCCAGAAGGGCAAGACCATGAAGAAGCAGGCTCGAGGACCCCCTCCAAGAAACAACCAAGAGGTGAAGAAGAAAAATGTGTGGAAGAGAAAAGACGACGGCCAGACTTCTGCCCCCAGAAAGGACTGGGAAGATAAATGCCACAGGTGTGGCATGACTGGACACTGGTCCAGAAATTGTCGTACTCCACACCACCTTCAGGAGTTGTACAAAGCAAGCCAGAAGCAAGCTGAGACAAACCTGGCGGTTCAAGAAAACCTGGCACCAATCAGGTTCATCGCCGAGGACTTCTCCAACGATGACCTGCTCGACTGAGGACATTTATCTACTTTATATGCATTGTAGTTTTTTCCTTTTGAGAAACAATTTATCTGCTTATCTCTGGCATGTTTTAAGTACTTTTTCAGACATCAAGTTAATTTTCGTAGTATATACCTTTGTGTTTTTGCCTTATACTGCGACTTTTCTTTAAAATAGATGGACTTTAAATGCCTAGTGGACAGTGCCTCTACGCACACGATCCTCCAAGACATCTGTTTTTTTCAAAGCATTAATAAATACGATGGCACCGTAAATACGATTTCCGGTCCATCAAGTATCATTGAAGGATCAGGGGAAGCACATTTTATGCTCCCCAATGGTACAAAACTACTCATAAAAGATGCCCTTCTCTCCCCTAGCTCGCATAGGAACCTGTTGAGCTTTAAAGATATCCGCTTAAACGGATACCACCTAGAAACGGTGAGCAAAGGAAACAGTGAATACCTTGATGTAACGTTCCATAAAAACAGTGCTAAAAACACCGTCGAACGTTTTGAGGGACTCCCGTCGGGTCTCTACCACACAAGGATCAAAGCAATGGAAGCAAACACATTGGAGCACCAGAAGTGCCAAAATCAACCAGAATTCAAACTCTGGCACGATAGACTTGGACATCCCGGAAGGAATATGATGCGTCGCATCATATCCCAATCCCGTGGAATTAATCCGAAAAGCCTGACGCTACTTCGGAAGGGTGCAAATCCTTGTCCCCCTTGTTACAAAGGGAAATTGATTACGAGACCATCCACCCTGAAGGTGGACTCTGAGTCTCCGAGCTTCCTAGAAAGAATACATGGTGACATTTGCGGACCTATTCACCCCGCAAGTGGACCATTTCGGTACTACATGGTACTAATCGACGCATCTTCAAAATGGTCATATGTGTGCCTCTTGTCCACCCGCAACGTAGCCTTTGCAAAGCTACTTGCACAAATTATAAAATTGCGGGCACATTTCCCAGACAACCAGATCAAGAAATTGCGTCTGGACAATGCTGGGGAATTCACCTCACAAGTCTTCCTAGACTACTGCCAAGCAACCGGCATATAAGTTGAACATCCTGTAGCTCATGTTCACACCCAGAACGGGTTAGCCGAATCTCTCATAAAGAGACTACAATGGATCGCTAGACCATTGTTAATGCAATGCCAGTTGCCGGTTTGTGCATGGGGACATGCCATACTGCACGCTGCATCGCTGATAAGATTACGACCGTCAGGTAGTCAATCTTATTCTCCGATGCAACTTGCATATGGGAACCCGCCCGATATCTCTCACTTGAGGATTTTCGGATGTGCTGTCTATGTCCCCATAGCATCACCGCAGAGAACCAAGATGGGTCCTCAACGGCGTCTTGGTATCTATATTGGTTTCGACTCACCATCGATCATTAGATACCTCGAACCCCTTACAGGGGATGCCTTTAAAGCACGTCTAGCAGATTGTGAGTTTGATGAAAGCATTTTTCCAAAACTAGGCATTAACACACAGAAGCCAGAAGCTTCAAAGACCATTACATGGGACACAAAGACCTTATCCCATTTTGATCCGCGCACAAATCAATGTGAAGAAGAGATCCTGAAGATCCTTCAAATTCAGAACACAGTTCACATTTTATCGGATAAATTCACTGACAACCAGAAGATTATCAGATCACACGTCCCTGCTGCAAATACACCAGCTAGGATTGACATACCCAAAGATGGATGCAATCCACCTGCAGCAGAAGCGGCCGTACCTCAACAAAAAAGAGGACGACCCCCAGGCTCCAAAGATAAGAATCCTCGAAAGAGGAAAAATCCTGGAGCCACAATAACGATACCACCACAGGATGCTGAGCTCAGCCCAGCTACCTCCCCACTCCTAACAACCCCTGAAGAGGAAAATATAGGAGAAATTTCATTAAACTATGTACGTACCGGGGAGGTACTGGACAGAAAAAGCACAATCATCGATGATAACTTCGCGCTCATTATTGCCACTCACGTCACTGAATACGACGATGAGACCGATCCACGCTCTCTAGCAGAATGTAAACGCAGAGAGGATTGGCCAAAGTGGAACGAGGCAATAGGAGTAGAGCTGGACTCACTCTCGAAGCGCAAAGTTTTTGGACCTGTAGTCCTAACACCAAAAGGTGTTAAACCTGTGGGATATAAATGGGTATTCGTGAGAAAAAGAAACGAGAATAATGAGATCGTGCGCTATAAAGCGCGCCTTGTTGCACAAGGTTTTTCCCAACGACCAGGGATAGATTATGACGATACCTATTCCCTTGTCATGGATGCGATCACTTTCCGTTTCATCATCGGCCTATCCACGAAGGAAGGTCTGGATATGCAGCTCATGGACGTTGTGACTGCATACCTGTACGGAAATATAGATAAGGACATCTATATGAAAATCCCAGACGGATACAAACTACCGACAAAAATGACAGAAAGGCCTCGGGACGTCTATTCCGTCAAACTCCAGAGATCACTGTATGGTCTCAAACAGTCAGGTAGAATGTGGTACAACAGACTGAGTGAATTCCTAGTGCAACAAGGATTCACAACAAATGAAGTCTGCCCTTGCATCTTCATACGAGCAAAGGGAACAGGATTCGTAATTATCGCCGTCTATGTAGACGACTTGAACATCATCGGATCTCCTGCAGAGATAGATGAGATATCCAAAAGTCTCACACAGACTTTTGAGATGAAAGACCTCGACAAAACGAAGTTTTGCCTAGGCCTACAAATTGAACATTTAAGCGGAGGAATCCTGTTACACCAATCGATATACACCAAGAAAGTGCTGAAAAACTTTCTTATGGACAAATGTCATCCGCGTAGCACACCAATGGTCGTCAGATCATTGGATGTTGAAACAGACCCCTTCCGACCGCTGGAAGAGGGGGAGGAAACACTGGGTCCTGAAGTACCCTACTTAAGTGCAATTGGAGCACTCCTATACCTGGCAAACTGCACGCGTCCCGATATAGCGTTCGCAGTAAACCTACTAGCCAGATACAGTTCAGCGCCCTCAAAGCGCCACTGGAACGGAGTGAAACAACTTCTGCGCTACCTCCAAGGGTCTGTAGACATGGGACTATACTTCAAGAAAGGTGTATCCACCGACTTGGTCGGTTACGCAGATGCGGGATACAGGTCCGACCCACATACCGCAAAGTCCCAGACCGGTTTCGTATTCACATACGGTGGGACGGCCATCTCATGGAGATCCGTGAAACAGACATCCACAGTGACCTCATCCAACCACTCCAAGCTCATCGCAATCCACGAAGCTAGCAGAGAATGCTTCTGGCTTCGATCAGTCATCAACCACATTCTCAAGACCACCGGCCTGAAGACGTGAGATCTTGGGCCTACCACCATGTACGAAGACAATCATGCCTGCATCGCTCAACTACGAGGTGGCTACATCAAAGGTGACAGGACGAAGCACATTTCCCCCAAGCTCTTCTGGACGCATGAACAGCAAGTGGACAACCAGATCGACATCCAGCAGATCCAGTCCTGCGACAACCTGGCTGACCTATTCACTAAAGCATTGCCTCGCAGTACCTTTAGAAAACTTGTACTAGGAATTGGGATGAGACAGCTGAGAGATGTACAAGCCTGAAGCTTGTACTTATCAGGGGGAGTTAACGTAGAGCTGTACTCTTTTTCCTTGACTGTTGGTTTTTCCCACTGGGTTTTCCACAGTCAAAGGTTTTAACGAGGCAGCCACATTAACTCTGGATCCAGAAGTATCCACCACTGATATTATCCATCGATCAGGGGAAGTTACAGAGACTTGTACTCTTTTCCCTTAGCCAATGGTTTTTCCCACTGGGTTTTCCTTGGCAAAGGTTTTAATGAGGCAAACACTCTTAAACTCCGAGATCCAGAAGTATCTCTAACCCCATGATCAAATAAGCTTCATGAACCCTGAAGCGTTCACTATGGCTTACAACAATGGATGGATAAGGGGAAGTGTTATAAACGGGCTTCTTGGTGGGCCTACCCGTTAGTGGGTATCCACCCATTATGTAAACCTACCACTATAAATATAGGGATATGGTCTACATAGCCGCCAAGTTTACAACAATACTCTAATAAATGGGCCCAAATTTTTATCTCGCCCTGGGCCCCAATATCTTCAGGGCGGCCCTGGTGACAGTGAAAGGATGGTGATGAGGGGGATGAGAGGACGAGAGAAAGTATTGGAAAAAGTAAAACAGTTTCTCAAGCAGGTGGGAAGTGGGGCTGATTCGTGTAATTTTCACGGATTGTGATGTTGAGGTTTGGGTGAGGTGATGTTGGCCAGTTGAGCATCAAATGAGACTTTGCATCCCTCAAAATCGCACAAACAATCACGCACCCCTTGAAAAGTATGACAACCTCCTCATGGTTATAAAGATGTGTCATATTACTTGACTTGTACTAATCATGCTGATAAAAGTAGGACACCCTTTGATTTTACTTGCTTCTGCTTGTTGTGGCAAGAGACATGATGCTTATTTCGTTCTTATTTCACATATTGTCACTGTCTTTCTTGGGGCTCTTAGCACGTTTATTCTGTTTGCACTCTGCAAACCAGCAACCATTACTTATCCAAGGAAAAAGAAAATACAAAAGAATTGAGAAGGAAAACAAGATTAAAACAATGAGTGAGCTTGAAATGGCCTCCCCCTTCATATTGAAGCTATTATGCGAGTTCTACATCATATTCAAATATCCCCCGTCTGCCGCCCTTTATCTCTGCCGATCACGCAGATTTCACCTTCTGCTGCACACCGTGAACAGAATCAATCGAATGAATAATAATGTTATGAAATCTTTTGCATGCAAAATGTTTCCCTCGCATCCTCTTTTCTTGTTTATATAGATTTACAACTGATGGCTTACCCTTCTCTCCTCTTCCATCTGAGCCTTAATGTATGAGTAGAGGGCAACTCCTGCAATAGCAATGCAGGTACCAATGCCCGTCTGCATTGAGATCTTGTTTCCTGCAACGAACAACACAAAGGGTGTTTAATCAACGGGAATATTGTACAAACATGTAACAAACGAGTTAATAGAGGCTGGCGAGAGGCATACCAAAAATGATAATTGAGAATCCGATCACAAACACTCGTTTCAACACGTTGCCAACCGCATGTGTGAGAGGAGCAACTCTCTCCAGTGTGTTTGTTGCCACCTATAAGCGTACAAGTGCTTTTGTGTTAGATGGGGGTACTAAAAGGTAAATCCTAACATGAAATGCTGGTTTTTATACAAACAGTATTACTGGCCATGTATTTTTCTATTGGACTTCAATATGGCGAAAAGGATGTAAAACATATAATGTTTAAATAAATATTACTAGGAAATCAAAGTCTAGCATGTATCCTGGAGATTTACAAATATAATCCAAGCATGTAAAATTGATTGCATTTATCTCTTGATGTATTACCTTAAAAAACTAGTTCTTAACATTCATCAGCATGGCACCATGGAAATATGTTACACTAGTCCAGAGAAGAGCAGATACCTGATTGTACAAATGATAAAACAATCCGACCCACAAGAGATCTGTGACGAACTTTGTTAGTCCTACTTTGGCGATTGCATCTTTAAACCCATGCTGCACTAGTTGAGGTCCTTCAAGCTGCAAATCAGTACCCAAATGATTAAACATACACGTTATTTCTATGCAGTTGCCCAAAAGTATGTGCAGAATTTTGATTTGATGCCGTTTGCAGTTTAATGTAAGTGATACTTTCTGCAATAGCGAATGCGTTAAGAGGTTCAGTATGACTTACGGAAAACAGTATATGTTATATCAAGTTGAAGGTGAAAGTCTAAATAAAGAAACTTCCAGATAGGAAGTTCCAGTTTAATATATATGGAAAGAAAAAAATTTCTAATATATTTCATGCATTAAATATGGAGCTGAACTTACCAATATAGCTGGTGGTAAGCAAACAATTAGTGCGATGATCGAAATGTATGCATATAAGTTGGTGCTGTCCATGTTTACCTGCCACATTAAGAGATCTTATTTAAGCGGAAGCGGAAGAGAGGAAGAGAGGGGAAGGAATAGAGATGGACCATCGCTTTCTTAGAGTAGAGGCTTCGGTACGTGAATGAGATGTTGGAAATCATGGCACTGATGAAGCCAAGCCAGTTAAATGATAACTCCGTGAGAGATGCCATAGAAACACCTGCAGAATTTTAAGATTAAGGTTGCAGCATCGAGTTCTTCGTTCATAAAAAATATTGTCCAACGGATTTTGTAAGCTGGTGATCACATCACACAGTGTAATGACGGCATAGCATGGTTATGAAGAAAAATTAGAAGGCAACGGAATTATAAGTTTCCGTGCAATGTTCATAGCTGTGCAGTTTTATCATGGAATTATCAGCTTCTTTAAAATTTTAACGTTAGAAGATATAGACATTGTCCAATCATATTGGACAAATACTGTGAAATATGAAATTTAAATGTTCTGTAACAAAAACAATGAGAAGGAACCAAGTAGTTCTTTCATACTAAAGCCAAGTTGACAGTCATTTTTGCCTAATAAACTCTTATGCCATCAATGGTTCATTAGAAGAGTGAAAACAAGAAGTAAAGAGAAAATTACCAATCACAACCGGTGCAAGAGACAACCATAGTGTCAAAGGTATCGGCTGTCCAAGAATGAACTGGGAAGCCGCCGCGTTGAAGAAAGGTTCCAGTGCTGTTAGATGAATGAACAGAGATAATAAATAGTTTATGCAGTCGAAAATCAATTTTTAGATAAAATTTCCTTCATGAGGAACAAGAAACACCTTTGATTGTGTGGGTAAATGAGACTGCAACAGCAGCAAATGAGACATTGCTCATTACATGACCGATGGCATGGCATACCGCGACTGGGATGAGCAGCTTAAGTAGATTGGAATCAATGGGCTGCAAGAATGATATTTCCACTCAGAACGTCTACTTGTATTACATTTTTTTTCATAATGTGGAGCTAAAGTTGCACCTTTCAAAAGATCGTAGTTTCTTTCACATGGTTATAATGTGACTCAGGAAAACTAAGATCACAGAAAGAAAAGAGAGGAAAAAAAACTAATTCAGATCTAAGGTTTGAAAGAGGTAATTAGGGAATTGGAAGGATGACATATTAACATTTTGACACTTAGACCAACACTCAACCTAATTTAGCAAATCAGTATGCGAAAGATTAATGTAGATTTAGGCTTCTCACCCAAGCTATCACATGTTCACTTTAATACATTTCACAAGAAAGACTTAAAAGAACATTTTCTCAAACAATTCTCATTTATTTTCTAATTATCTTTTCATAATGAGATACAAGCTCAGTAATATGCTAAACTCATGCACCACATGTAGTTACACTAGCAAGTCTAAAAATTGAAATAAAAATCAAATAAACATAAAATTATTAAAATCCTAACAAATAAAACCAAATAAAATCCTAACTAAAATCAAATAAAATTCCTAACTAAATTAAGCTTGATGTCCATCATTCTCCTTAGTTTTAGAAAAAATTGCATGTTGTAAATGATGACACGTGTGCGTAGTCCAGTAGAAGTCAGCAACCTATTTTAGTTAGAAAAGATTCATCTTTTATAATTGACGTGAAGCAAAAGGTAGACTTACGGATGACTATTAATGGAAGAATAAATCAAAATCATGAGAGATAAGAATGCATGCAAAATTTGTCGACTGGCAAGCTGTGGATGATCCCGTATAATGAAATCGATGTGCTCACATAGCACATAACATGCCTCCAGCTATAGTTCTAGCATATGATCAACAAATAGCTCAAATTTAAGCTCTAGCTTGGGCTCATTCATAGGCTCAAACTCTGATGCATGCTCAAAACTAAGGCTGGACTTATGCTTATGCTCGATCATAGGCTCAGAATCGAACATGAGCACAAACTCAGGCTCGGAATCTACCACACTCTTCTCTTGGTTAAGATTCCACGTCAATAACAATGATCTGTTGTTGCTCTGCTTGTCGCTTCACATACAACTCAAAATAATCATTAAAGCTAAGAACTTTCCTTTGATCTCTTGAAAGGTTCCTTCTAACGCCTTTATATCTGACAAATAATGATAAGAGTGTTGCTTTGGTGGAGATTTTGGAAGGTACCAATGTTGAAGATGCATCTTCAACCATGACCAATTGCAACAATGTTACTGGTTTTCCTGCTCAAATAGACCTCCTTTTGATTTATGTTTCGCAGACCAGAATTTGTTTTCATTAGAAATGTTGTAAAAGTAGCAGAAGAAATCTCCTATCTTCTACCATGACCAATTGCAACAATGTTACTGGTTTTCATGCTCAAATAGACCACCTCCTTTTGATTTATGTTTCGCAGACCAGAATTTGTTTTCATTAGAGATGTTGTAAAAGTAGCAGAAGAAATCTCCTATAAATGAATCTCACTCTTTATAATACCAATGCCACGTAAACCCCTCGAAAATAGATAGGACGTAGAATTTCATGTGCTCATTTCTCATGAATTTGTAGGCATCTAAATAAAGATATCTACTGTAAAACTTCATTAAAATATATTATAAATAACTAACAAAACACCTTTAAAATATTTAATTGCTCGATCTGGCCTGCAAGTAGGTAAAAATGTCTATAAATTCGAGCTAGAATGACTTCAAAGTACTAAAATAGGCGCTCAGGATAGTTGCAATAAAGTTTTTTAGAAAAATTACCACAAATTAAAAATGGCATTATAACAATTCAAAAATGATTGAAAATCTTAATTTACATGTATATGCAGCTTGGTCAACAGTTGGTCAAAGTTGTTGAATGGTTAACAACTTATCAATTCTCAGGCTTACTTTTTGGCTAGGTAGCATGGGTTGGTTTGAGTTCGACTCACATTCGACTAAGGCCACTCCGAGCTGGTTTGGACTGGTTTAGGCCAGCTTAGTTCAGCTCATTAGCAAGCTGAATTGGGTGGCTCAGCTCGATTTGAGGTGGATCACTTTAGCGTAAGATCGAAGATGACATTGGCAATAATGACGTCGTTTTTTGGTGATGATAATGATGGAAACAACCAGAGATGATGGTTATGATGAACCACGACTACTGCAATGATGACAAATGATGACAGCCATGGAGGTTGTGACAATAGTAGACAAGATCATGGAAGATGGTGCTTGATGGAGTTGATGATGATTGTTGTGGATTTTGGGAAAATAGTGATTAGCCCCAAATGAGCTAACCCTTCCTATTTATATTATCCCTTGCTTTTTTTACACACACACCCAATACAATGACACTCAATACTCCCCCTCAAGATGAGCAAAAGATATTTATCATGCCCATCTTGTTACAAGCATTCTCTACTCCTTTAGAGTTCAACCCCTTTGTAAGGCAATCTGCTAGTTGCTGTCCAGAGGTAATATAGGAGATCTCCAACTGTTTCTTGTCCAGTCTCTCTTTAATGAAGAACCTGTCAATCTCTATGTGCTTCGTTCTATCATGTTGCACTGGGTTGTTGGCAATATTAATTGCTGACTTGTTATCACACAACCGCAATGGTCCTTCTCTCAGCAGGCGTAGCTCATGTAGGAGTGATCTCAACCAGATCATCTCACAGGTACTAAGCACCATAGCACGATACTCTGCCTCTGCAGTGGAACGAGCCACTAAATCCTGCTTCTTGCTGCGCCAAGAGAGCAAGTTGCCCCCAACAAACACACAGTAGCCCGAGGTCGATCTCCTATCATCTAGGCAACTGGCCCAATCCGCATCACAGTAGCCTGTCACATTCATGTGACCATGACTACCAAATAATGTGCCTTTTCCTGGACTATTCTTCAGATACCTCAGTATCCTGAAGACTGCCTCCATATGTCCAGTCCTAGGATCATGCATGTATCTACTTACCACACTGATAGCATAGGCAATGTTAGGTCTGGTATGGCACAAGTAGATAAGGCGTCCAACAAGTCTCTGGTACCTTTCTTTGTCTACTGGCTCCCCTGATTGTGAATGCAACCTATGATTCTGATCAATAGGAGTAACTGCTGGACGACACCCCAACATACCAGTCTCAGCCAGTAAATCCAGGGCATACTTCCTCTGTGAGAGAACTATACCCTTCCTGGACCTGGCAATCTCCAGTCCAAGGAAATACCCCAACTGTCCAAGGTCCTTGACCTCAAATTCTCTTGCCAACCTTACCTTCAAGTGAGAGATTCACTCTTCATCATCTCCAGTGATAATGATATCATCCACATATACAGCCAAAAGAGTAATCCGCTGTCCTGAATGGCTATAGAATACAGTATGATCACCATTACTCTGCTTGTAGCCCATAGTGATGACTGCACGCCTGAATCTGTCGAACCATGCCCTTGGAGATTGCTTCAGCCCATACAAAGACTTGTCCAGTCTACACACCTTTCCCATCGTCTGTTGTGTACTAAAGCCAGGTGGAATCTCCATGTATACCTCCTCCTGTAAGTCTCCATGTAAGAAGGCATTTTTTACATCCAACTGATGCAATTTCCATCCAAAATTCGCTGCACAGGATATCAGTACTCTCACAGTACTCATCTTTGCCACTGGGGCAAATGTCTCATCATAATCAATCCCATAAGTCTGACTGTAGCCCTTGGCAACCAGCCTCGCCTTGTACCTGTCCACCTTCCCTTCTGCAGTTTGCTTTATTGTGAATACCCACTTGCAGCCCACAGCTTTCTTCCCTGCTGGAAGTGAGACAAGTCTCCATGTCTTGTTCTTCTCCAGTGCCTCAAGTTCTTCGAGCATTGCTTTCTTCCACTGGGGATGTTGCTTTGCCACTCGCCAATCACTGGGTATAGGGATAGACTGTAAGGATGCAATGATAGCCCTATATGCAGGTGTAAGAGAGACATAGAAGACATGATTAGCAATATCAGTCTCATATCCATACCGTACAGGAGGCCTGCCGGCATTGATACGAGGCTCCCTACGAGATGCAAGTGGAAGATCTAAACTAGAGGAAGGCAAAGAAAGGTTACCATCCGTGATAGGAGAGGAAGGCAGTAAGGAAGTCGGGACTCGAGCAGGCGTAATAGACTGATCAATCTCGACATGTGACTGTGGAGCTAGTGGTTCTTCAGTGGGGAAGATGTCTTCATGTTGTTCTCCATCGCCATGACTATCCTTCTGTCTCCTGCTATATTTCCTGCCGTACAACTTGTCTTCCTCCTCTTCCACCAAGGTCCTTTCCTCCTCCCTGCTATCAGGACCAGTACCAGTAGGCCTGACAGGACACGGTATAAGTCCAACCACTACCCTCCTGTCATCAGTCTCCCCCTCTCGACCAGCTCCTCCTGTGTTTGGAGAGGCACCAGTATCAAATACTGATGTAGAATCTGTCAGTCCTACATAAAAAGGCTCAGTCTCCCTGAACGTCACATCCATGCTCACAAACAGCCTTCTTTCTGAGGGACTCCAACACCTATAGCCTTTCTGATTTGAAGGATACCCAACAAATATGCATTTAATTGCCTGAGCATCCAGCTTCCCCACAGAAGGTCTATGATCCCTCACAAAGCATGTGCATCCAAACACTTTTGGTGGAACTACAAAAGTGTTCTTTCCCATAAGAATCTCACATGGAGACTTCATACCAAGGATCCGTGAAGGCATCCTGTTGATAAGATATGTGGCTGTCATCACTGCTTCACTCCACAATATCTTAGGTACATTCATGGTGAGCATGAGTGACCTAGTTACCTCCAACAAGTGTCTATTTTTCCTTTCAGCAACTCCGTTCTGTTGGGGGGTGTTGGGACAAGTGGTTTGATGAGTTATCCCACTCTCAGATAGGTAATATGCATACTCCCTGTTTACATACTCTGTCCCATTATCCGTTCTCAAGACACGGATCTTGGCCTCATACACATTTCTGACACTTCTATGGAAGTCCTGAAAACACTTCAACGATTCGCCTTTGTTTTTCATCATATAAAGCCATGTCATCCGAGAATGACAATCTATGAAGGTGATAAACCACCTGAACCCACTTACTGAAGTCACTGGGCAGGGCCCCCAAACATCTGAGTGAATAAGATGAAATCTCTCTACACTCCTCATCCCCACACTAGGATATGACGTCCTAGTGTGTTTCCCAAATTCATATGCATCACATTTCAAATTCATTTCATTCACCCTATTCAAAACATCGGGATACATTTTACTCAAAATATCAAAAGGCAAGTGTCCCAACTGACAATGTAACAAAAGTACATCCCTTTCCTTCTCTCCACCAACGACAGCCAGTGCAGCATCCCCACTAGCTCTGTCAAGATACCACAGTCCATCACGCCTGACGCCAGTCCCAAGCCTCCTCCCAGTCTTCCTTTCCTGCAACACACAATGAGTAGAGTCAAAAGTAATGCTACAGTCGAGATCATCAACAATAGAGCCAACAGATAAGAGGTTGACTGGAAAAGATGGGACGTGAAGGACTGAAGAGAGGCGTATGGAGGGAGTGCACTGAAAAGTACCAATCCCTCTAATGGGTTGGGATGTGCCATCAGCTGTCTGAACAGTTTCATGAATGGTATGTGGTTTATAAGTGGAAAACTGTCTATATGCTCCTGACACATGACTAGATGCACCTGAGTCAATAATCCACTCTATATGATCTCTACATGAAAGGGCTAATCGGTTACCTGAGCCTGTGTGAGCGAAGTGGGCAAAGTTACCGAATGGCGAGGCAATATCCCCAGTCTGGTCTGCATGACTCTCCGAGCTCTCAGTAGTAGACCTGGACTGTCTCCGCTGCTCTAGGTCTGACGCCTCAGCTGGCGTGGCCTCGATCATCACTGTCTCCTGTCGTCCATCAGCGGTAGCAAAGTTGGCCCGTGGGCCGCCGCGACCTCGTCCACGGCCTCCACGGCCCCAACGACCTCCTCCTCTGCCTCCTGTGCCACGTCCTCGTCCAATGCCCTTCTGTGGACAGTTAAAGCTCAGGTGCCCCTTCACCCCACATGTGTAGCACTCTCGATCCTCGCTCACTGCTGCCACTGCCGGTACAGCCAGTGCAGCCCGAGTGACCTGAATACCCTCATCCTTCATAACCCTCAGTCTGGTCTCCTCCTGTGCCATTGCAGCTATGGCCTCCTCCAGAGATGGGATGGAGGATAAGTGGTACATACTCGCCCTCCTGGCCTCAAAATCTCCATTCAGGTTCCTCAGAAAATGTGTGACACGCCTACGCTCCACCAACTTCCTGTGTATCGCAGCGCTCCTAGGATCAGGCAGATCAATAGGGTCATAGTGGTCCAACTCTGACCACAGCCTTTTCAACTCCGCAGAGTAGGCTAGAATAGACATCTCCCCCTGCTTCAAGGTGTCGACCTTGCCCTGAACCTCCATCATGAGCATCACATTTCCTGCTCCAGAGTACATTTTCTCCACCATACTCCATATCCCCGCAGCACTCTCTATGGCCTCCACCATCCCAGCGATGGGTGGAACCATCGATGTCATCAACCAAGCAGCCACCAGTGAGTTGGTGGTGCTCCAGACTTTCCAATCATCCCCAGTCTTATCCACCGGTTCCTTACATGAACCCAGAATGACGCGTTCCAACCCCTTTGACTTCAGAATGAGAAGCACCCTCCTGGACCAACTGAGGTAGTTCTTCGTCCCTTCCAGTTTCACATCATTGGGCATCAACTCCAGCTTCTGCATGGGTCGTGAAGGCATCGATCCACTCGAGGATCCCAACTCCTTCGAAGCAAGCAGCTTCGTTATCTCTCCAATGAAGGCCTTCATGTCGGCGGAGGTAAGATTGTCCCACATCTCTCCAGATCCGCAGATCTCGCCCTTCTTCCTCCTTAGATTTGCAGATCTACTTCTTTTCTTCCTCTTCTAGGTCATACCCTAACCGCAAGTCTATGGAGTCCTTTTCATGACCCTACCATAGATCTAGGGTTAGGGTTTTCTTCTTGGGGTTCTCTTTTGGGGAGAAGGGACAGCGGAGAAGCAGCAGCGGCAGCACGCGCGCGGATCAGCAGTGGAAGCGCTGCGGATCAGCGGCGGGCCACCACGGCAGGCGGCAGCTGCGCGCGCAGGCGGACGGCGGGCGCGCGCTGGCGGGCGCAAGCGCAAGCGGGCCGGCGGCGCTGCGGATCAGCGGCGGCAGGCGGCAGCTGCGCGCGCAGGCGGACGGCGCGCGCGCGCGCTGGCAGGCGCAAGCACAGGCGGGCCGGCGGCCGTCGCGCAGGCGGGAGGGTTTGTAGGGTGCGTGCGGGTGCTGGTGGCGGCGGGAGCGGGTTGATGTTGGCGGTGGGTGGGTGCGTGCGGGTGCTGGTGGCGGCGGGAGAGGGTTGCTAGGGTTTGATTTAGGGGTTTTTGGTGTTTAGCTCCGATACCATGTTGTGGATTTTGGGAAAATAGTGATTAGCCCCAAATGAGCTAACCCTTCCTATTTATATTATCCCTTACTTTTCTTTACACACACACCCAATACAATGACACTCAATAATGATGGCAGACGAACAACCTTATATTAGGCTGATAGAATGAACAATGTGAGGTCCATGGTAAAGGTATAAAGAGAAGCAAAAGGTGACAGTGGTTGATGTAGGTGACGATGTCGTTAGTGAGGACCTGTGGCGGCGATGGCGATGATAATGGAGGAGAGAGAGGATGCGATGGCAGTAGAGTATGGCATGGTTTTGGGTTATAATTATGGCAACAGATGCTGGGTAGAGTTAAGGTTTCGCTTGGGAAAGGGGAAGGCAAAAGAATAGTGGGGTGGAAGGCAAAAGAATAGTGGGATTTCTGGTTTTTGGGATTTTAAAGAAATTTAGGGAAATTGTCGTAGATTAAAAAAATAGGTAAAATTTGAGGGAAATTACTGAAATTTATAGGAGGGGAGAGAAATGATGTCTAGGGGTTTTATGGCTTGTGTTTTGGACTTTTTAATTATAGAAAATTTCTAAAAAATTCAGAAAATTCCTTTAAAAATCTCAATGAATTCCAAAAAAAATTGGGAAAAGGAAAAGATGAAAAAGAAATCAGGAAATTCGTTTTGGTATCAAATTTGATGCATGACACTTAGATCAAAGAAGGAAAAGTGGGAAAAAACGAATCTCGGTATGTGATTGATGAGGCAACATCCTGAAAGGGTAGATTTGGAATTTTGGAGCTTTGGGGCGTTTTCGTAATTTTTAGTTTTTAGGTGCATTTTCGTAATTTTTAATGTCTAGGGATATTTTTGTAATTTTGTTAAATTTTGATTAGTATTTATATGAGCTTAGAGAAATTATAGATGGGATTTTGAATCTTGAGAAGAAATTTATAAGAGGTCGAGAAATTCGCTCTTTATTGGAGAACGCGGTCACACTTTTGTATCGACGGCTTGGGAGAGCGAGTTTCTCTCAAAAGAACTCAATTTAACTTTGTATTCCTTTTTATTTCAGTTTATTATCAATAAAATTATTAACTTTCCACTCAAAATCCACTTTCTAGCCCTAAAAATCCCTCATTTACCTTAAAATATTATCTTTCCCCCCAAAAATCCTATTTTTATCCATCAAAACCTTTAAAAAATCCTATCAAGTGGTATCAGAGTACTACGATCTATGGCAACGATATCAACGAAAAAAGTGAAACTTTTGGAGGAGAGGCTCGATACTGAAGTGACGGATCTAAAGAAATCTGTGGAATAAACTCTGTCATTCAGATCTGAGGTTAGGGCATCGATCGAAGAAGGATTGATAGCATTTGAGGTAAGGATGGAGGTGAAGTTGGAGGAGAAGTTGGATGCGAAAGTTGGGAGCTTTTATTCAGACCCTAACGTAACAACTTTCAGATCTAAAAGCGATGCAGACTTTAGAGTTGAACGACAATCCAGATCTAGGATGAAAGTCAGAAATTTGAAGAAAGAGAAGAAAAAAAAGGAGAATTAGTCGACAAATTGATCTCCAACGCAGATCAAGCATCTAAGGAAGCGACAAACGTCAAGGAGGAAGGCGACGGGCCCATCTACAAGCTCCATGGGCTCGTTGACCCCTGGGTAGCCTTACCAAGGATTGGCGAGCCCCAGTAAGCCCGCATGGGGCCTCACGGGCCACTGACGGCCTGCCTGGGGCTCACCGAATAGAGCCGCCAGGTCCCTTCCAGCACGACAGGGGCACACATGGCCTCGATTGGCTCGAAAAAGATCTTGCAGCTCCCTGGTGGCCCGTCGAGACCCGATGATGATTTTGGACTGCTTTAGGACCTTGAGGAAGGCTTGGAATTGATCCAGGGGCTTCGTGGACCTTAGTTTACAGCACAAAGGCGAAGACGCTGAGTACTTTCGGCCTACGAGGAGGAATTTTGGGATGAATATGATGAGGACACGGGCTTTGAGGAGGATGTTGACGACTACATTTGGGATGAGGATGACTGAGATGACAATGGAGACATAGGCAACGGCTCGTTGAGGTGCTATGGGCGACACATGGAGGTATGTGATGGGCCTGGGCCCAAACCCATGCGGGTTTACACCCGCCGGCCCAGGCCAGCCACCACACACCCCCTCTAGCCGACCCATTGACACACCCTCTTTTGTGTACTTGCCCTTTCCGAGTCCTCCTTGGAGTAGGATTCCCCCTCCCGTCCCGAGTCCTCCTTGGAGTAGGATTAGCCGGACTAGTCCTACTTGGTTTAGGATTGTCATGGTTTCTATTATAAATAAGGGGTAGCCTTCTCTTATTTTCTCATGCTTAATATTGGAATATTTCTATTGAGCATCCATTAGGAGTAGACGAGTGCGGACGTCCTCTAGGCGTCTTGAGAGGAGGGCACACCTCTTTTGTGTCCAATTATCTTTTTATTTCGCTTGTTATTTTCTAATAAAAATTCCATCTTTGTTAGTTCCTAACAATTTGATATCAGAGCACGTGACAATTCATGGCGGCTTCCACTAGATCGCAAGACAAATTTGAGGCGTTGGAGGCAAAATTCACGGGCGAGATCGAGGCGATCAAAAAGTCGTTGGCGGGGAACGACGAATCCATGGCCAAGTTGACTACTTCCATCTCCCAATTGGCGTCAAATCAAGGAAAACACGACGACCAATTCGCGCAATTGATGGGTGCCTTGAATCAATTAGCAACAAACCCTAAAGGCGAAGGAAACCCTAACCCATCACCAAAGGCGGCACCTTTGAAGAAGGAGAAGGAGAAAGAAGAGATTTTTTTCCAAAATCAACCCTACTTCGTGGAGGAGTTGGACGAGGACGACGCCGAAGAGCCATGGAGGGACGACTACCGCGAGGAGGTGCGGCGGAGGGCGGTACAAAGCCAAAGAGAGGCCGGAGGACCTAGCCGCGCGACAAGGGGGACTCACGGCATGGGAGAAGGAAGATCAGCCCCCCCACGACACGTGGGGGGGTCGACCAGCTGCGGAAGGGGACCCTGCCTGGGCCCGCCAGGCTCCGGCGACCCTGCTGGAAGGCCGGCAGGGTCCGCCGACCTTCCAGGGAGGGCCCAGGGGCCCGCCGAGCCTGGCCGAAGGCCGGTAGGCCCCTGTGGGTCCGCGACAGGGCAGAAACCCATCCTGGCAGCCGCATGAGGGGGGCGGGGGCTTCAGACAGCAGGATAGGGGGGTTTTTGAGCCCCCGAGCAGCGGACCACGACGACGGGAGGCCGCAGACAGATTTCGGGAGACTTTTGTGACCCTCCAGGGCACCGACCAACACTTGATGATCCTTTCTACGGCCATGGACGCGGGAGAGGCTATTAATCCAACGGAAGGAGTGGATATGAGGCAGAGTTCGAAGATGACGTCGGATGGGATGACTTTGAGGGGCGTCGCAGAGGTCATCAGGGAGACTACGGGAGTCACGGAGGCGGGCCACCCCGGCACTACGAGACACTGGAGGAGAGGCGTCAGCACTACCGTCCGCCACCCAGACAGGAGGGGAGACCCGAGCAGGGGCGTTTTGGAGGAGATTGTCGCGTCCGGAAGCTGAAGATGCCGCTATTTTCCAGAGAGGACCCACACGCCTGGTTATTTACCGCAGAGAGATACTTCACGGCCCACCACATGATCGAGGCCCAGAAGCTGGATGTGGCAGCGATCTGCATGGAGGGGCGTGCTTTGGGATGGTTCCAGTGGAGGGAGAGGCGACAGCCGGTGAGGAGCTGGGAGGAGCTGAAGGATATGGTGCTGGAGAAGTTTAGAGACCCCCGGCTGGGAAACTTGCACGAGCAGCTTTACGCCCTCAGGCAGGAGGGGTCGGTACGGGATTACATCGAGAGGTTTGAGACACTGACCGGGCGAGTGCATGGCGTCTCAGACGAGTCACTGGAGGGAACCTATCTGAAAGGGTTGCGCCCCAGCCTGCGCGCAGCAGTGAGACCCTACAAGCCTAAGGGGCTTTCGGAGGTCATAGAGATGGCACAGATGGTTGAGGATGCGCAGACCGAGGACAGGCGTGTCCGGAGCAGTTTTAGTAGTCAGACAGCGAGAGGCGGTCCGTCTGGGACGGGAGGAGCTGGCACCTCGGCAGGGGTGGGGCAGGCGAACCGGGAGAAGGCGGGGGAGAAGAGTAGCACACCACTAACTGGGGGGCAGTTCAGACGCATGACGGACGCAGAGATGAGGGACAAGAGACAGAAGGGCTTATGCTTCCGGTGCGATGAAAGATTCTCACCAGGCCATAGATGCACAGGGCGCAAACTCCAGGTGGTCCTACTGGAGGACGACGAGGGCGAGTCTGATATCGAGGAAGAGACCGCTGCGGCAGAGGATGAGCTTGAGGGCCAGCAGTTGGACGTAGCGGAGGTGTCCCTCAATTCCGTGGTCGGGTTCACACCGAATCATACCATGAAGCTGAGGGGAGAGGTCGGAGACCAGGAGGTGACGGTGCTGATCGACAGTGGGGCCACCCACAATTTTATTTCCAGGAGGGTGGTGACACAGCTGGGCCTTCAGCTGACAGATTGCGGCAGCTTTAGCGTGATGATGGGGACTGGGAAGAAGGAGAGCAGCCGTGGAGTTTGCCGGGGTTTGGTTCTGACCATGCAGGGGATACAGATTATTACAGATTTTTTACCTCTAGACCTTGGGAGCACCGACGTTATCCTCGGCATGACTTGGCTCCAGACTCTGGGGGAGATGACCATTAACTGGAAACTACTGCGGATGAAGTTTCAGGAGGCCGGGCGATCGGTGATACTACAGGGAGACCCCAGCCTCTGCAGGGCATTAGTCTCTCTGAAGACCATGGTTAGGACCATTCAGACGAAGGGTGGCGGATATTTAGTGGAGCTGTACTCGCTGACCAGGGAGGGAGGAGCCGAGGCCAGTTCCGAGCAGCCCATTCCGAGGGAGGTTCAGCAGTTGATGGGGCAATTTGAGGAGATATTTCAGGAGCCTCGGGGACTTCCACCGCCACGGGACCACGAGCACGCCATTGTTCTACGAGAGGGGGTTTCCCCCATTAGCGTGCGGCCCTACCGATACCCTCAATACCAGAAAGATGAGATCGAGAGGATGGTTTCAGAGATGGTGCATGCCAGGGTAATCCAGCCAAGCATTAGCCCGTTTTCCAGCCCTGTTCTATTGGTCAAGAAGAAGGATGGTAGTTGGCGGTTTTGCGTGGACTACATGGCATTGAACAAGGAGACAGTCCCGGATAAGTTCCCTATACCAGTGATTGATGAGCTCCTAGACGAGCTACATGGAGCGACTTGGTTCAGCAAGCTAGATCTGAAGTCGGGCTATCACCAGATTCGGATGCGGCGGGAGGATGTGCCCAAAACGGCGTTCAGGACGCATGAGGGCCACTACGAGTTCCTGGTCATGCCCTTTGGGCTGACCAATGCCCCAGCCACCTTTCAGGCTCTAATGAATAAGGTATTCCGTCCCTTTCTCAGGCGGTTCGTTTTGGTCTTTTTCGACGATATCTTGGTGTACAGTCGTTCGCTGGAGGAGCACTTGGACCACCTGCAGGTAGTTTTTCAGGAGCTGCAGTACCACCAGCTTTATTTGAACAGGAAGAAGTGCCTGTTCGGGCAGCCACAGGTGGAGTACCTGGGACATGTGGTGTCAGCGGGAGGAGTAGCCGCCGATAAAGCTAAGATAGCGGCCATGCTGGATTGGCCACGACATACTACTCTCAGAGGGCTGCGGGGCTTCTTGGGGCTTACATGTTACTACAGCCGCTTCGTAGAGGGATATGGGACGATCGCCTGGCCATTGACAGAATTACTAAAGAAGGATCAGTTCCATTGGGGTGACGAGGCGACGACAGCTTTTGAGGCCCTGAAAAGGGCAATGACCACGGTCCCGGTCTTAGCATTGCCCGATTTCACCCGACCTTTCGTGGTCGAGGCAGACGCGTTAGGACATGGGCTGGGCGCGGTACTGATGCAGGACCAACGTCCTATTGCATACTACAGCCAGGTGTTGACCACCAGGGCCCGATTGCGGTCAGTCTATGAGCGGGAGCTGATGACGATAGTCTTGTCCATTCAGAAGTGGAGACCTTATTTGTTGGGACGGAGCTTCATCGTTCGCACTGATCAGCGGAGCCTGAAGTACCTACTTGAGCATCGGATGGTAGCAGAAGAACATCAGAAGTGGTTGCGCAAGCTGATGGGTTACAGATTCGAAATAGAGTACCGTCCGGGACTAGAGAACAAGGTAGCTGATGCTTTATCCCAGCAGGAGGAGGAGACAGAGATAGCAGCACTTACCGTATCCATCCTGGACGATTGGGGCCCACTGCAACGGGAGGTTGAGACAGACTCGGATTTGACGGCTATACGAGAAGCTCTTTTGCAGGGGTCGACTGAGTACCCGGGGTATTCATTGCAGGAGGGGCGATTACTGTACTGGGGCAGACTAGTGATACCAAGGACTTCTCCTTTCTTACCGACCATACTCAGAGAGTTCCACGGCAGTGCTATTGGAGGACATTCTGGGGTCCTCAAGACCTACCAGCGGTTATCACGGGAAATTTACTGGAAGGGGCAAAAGAAGGATGTGGCTAGGATGGTGGCGGAGTGTGACGTGTGCCAGCATCACAAATAGCAGGCTATGTCTCCAGGAGGATTATTACAGCCACTATCCCTACCAGACAGAGTGTGGGAGGACCTTTCTATGGATTTTATTGAAGGGTTGCCTAAGTCGGGAGGGTTCAGCGTCATTTTTGTTGTGGCAGACTGCCTCAGCAAATATGCACATTTTATCCCACTTAAGCATCCTTACAGCGATGTGTCAGTGGCCGACACTTTTGTTCGTGAGGTTATCCGTCTACATGGTCCCCCAAAGTCCATTGTTTCGGATAAGGACAAGGTGTTCCAGAGTAAGTTTTGGCAGGAGCTTTTTCGCCTAGAGGGGACATCATTAAAAAAGAGCACTGCTTATCACCCCCAGACAGATGGCCAGACAGAGGTGGTCAACCGCAGTGTAGAGACGTATCTGCGATGCTTCATCTCGGAGAATCCTAAGGAGTGGGTTCGCTGGTTACCATGGGCAGAATATTGGTACAACACTTCATACCACACGGCAGCCCAGACGACACCATTTAGGATTTTATATGGCAGAGACCCTCCACACTTACTTCATTATGGGCAGGAGACGACCCTGGTTTCTGATGTGGAGCAGTACTTAGCTGAGCGGGACCGGGTTCTAGAGGAGCTGAAGCTCCATTTGGCGAGAGCTCAGCAGGTGATGAAGGCTCGGGCAGACCTCCACCGCCGAGATGTACATTTTGAGGTGGGCGACATGGTATATCTGAAGTTAAGGCCCTACCGGCAGAGGTCGGTGGCTCATAGGAAGAATGAAAAGCTGTCACCACGATATTTTGGGCCTTTTGAGGTCGAGGCATGGGTTGGATCGGCAGCTTACAGGTTGCGCTTGCCGCCAGGATCGACCATTCACCCGGTATTCCATGTTTCACAGTTACGCCAGGCTATTGGCACCCACACTTCTTCTCCGACATTGCCCGAGTCACTTACTGCGGATATGGAGGTTGGACTGGAGCCAGAGCTACTGAAGGGGGTACGTCGGACCAACACAGTCACGCGACAGGTCTTGTTGCAGTGGAAGGATCAACCAGAGCACGACAGCACTTGGGAGGACATGGCTGATATGGTGTTGCGATTCCCAGATTTCCACCTTGAGGACAAGGTGGCTCTTTGGGGGGAGTATTGATGGGCCTGGGCCCAAACCCATGCGGGTTTAAACCCGCCGGCCCAGGCCAGCCACCACACCCCCCCTCTAGCCGACCCATTTACACACCCTCTTTTTTGTACTTGCCCTTTCCGAGTCCTCCTTGAAGTAGGATTCCCCCTCCCGCCCCGAGTCATCCTTGGAGTAGGATTCCCCCTCCCGCCCCGAGTCCTCCTTGGAGTAGGATTAGCCGGACTAGTCCTACTTGGTTTAGGATTGTCATGGTTTCTATTATAAATAGGAGGTAGCCTTCTCTTATTTTCTCATGCTTAATATTGGAATATTTCTATTGAGCATCCATTAGGAGTAGACGAGTGCGGACGTCCTCTAGGCGTCTTGGGAGGAGGGCACACCTCTTTTGTGTCCAATTATCTTTTTATTTCGCTTGTTATTTTCTAATAAAAATTCCATCTTTGTTAGTTCCTAACAGTATGTCGTGACAATTATCATCCCTCTTATTATGGTAATGCAAGAGGGCGAGCGGGCCAGGATAGACTTGTGATTAATGACATGGTGATGAAGCTGAAGATGACATTGTTTGAGAGAGATGATTTATGCGGTTGGATCTACCGAGCTGAGAGGTTCTTTGTAGTGACACGCTTGACAGAGAGGAAAAAATTGGCGGCGGCTGGCAAGTGTTTCGAATGGAAGGTGCTTTCTTGGTTCCAATGGAGGGATCATAGATGACGTTATTGTTCATGGGAGGAGCTCAAGATTGCTTGGTGGACAGGTTTAGAGATACCTTTGGTGAAAACTTGCATGAGCGGCTGCTAGCACTCAGGCATGAAGTATCGGTCAAGGAGTATATGAAGAAGTTCAAATCGCTTTCGGGGTAGGTGAGAGGAATACCATAGGAGACTTTAGAGGGAAACTTCATGAAGTGGCTCAAGACGAACATTCGTACAGAACTCCGCATATAGATGCATATGGTACTGATGGAGACGATGGACTTGGCTCAGATGGTAGGGGATCACCTTACAGAGGAGCGGAGGTTAGGGGGACCTATAGCGGATCTACTTCTCTCAGTCAGGTACTGAAGGATGGGCAGAAGGCACCGTAAAGGGGGTCCAGTTTAGCAAGAGACAGAACAACGAGACACTGTCGGTAGGACAACTGAAGAAGAAAACAGAGGCTGAGGTGCATGGCAAACGAGCTAATGGATTGTGCTTCCATTGCGATAGGATATTCACTTTGGGACAACAGTGTCACGAATGCACACTTCAGGTGTTAATGGTGGACGAGGATGATGATTTGGTTGCGAAGGAGGAGCCAATGGAGACGAGCACTCCCACTTGGAGTAGCATGTCCATGAATTTCACGACACCAACTTGAGGACAAGATGTTTCTTCGGGGATGGAATAATGATGCGACTGCATCTTGGAAGGGCAGATCCGGAATTTTGAAGCTTTAGGAACGTTTTCGTAATTTTACGTTTTCAGGTATATTTTCGTAATTTTTAGTGTCTAGGGATATTTCTGTAATTTTAAATTCTGATTAGTATTTATGTGGGGATATGGTAATTAGAGAGGTGATGTTGAATTTTGAGAAGAAACTTTTATAGGTCGAGAAATTCCCTCTTTATTAGAGAGCGCGACCAACCTCTCGAATCGGCAGTTTGGAGAGCAAGTTCCTCTCGAAAGAACTCAATCTATAGTTGTATTTCTTTTTATTTCATTTTATTATCAATAATTTCATTTTATTATCAATAAAATTATCAACTTCCCACCCCAAATCCATCCTTTATCCTAAAAATCTCATCTTTCCACCAAAAATCTTATTTTTATCCATCAAACCCCAGAAAAATCCTATCAGTGGTTTGAAATCAAAAAATAAGGATATGGAAGGATAAGGGGTGTTAGGAGCTTCGCACCCATTGCAATACTCAGCTTATTTTTGCAAATAGCATGCAAAATTTTAATAAAGATATTTCTCACCAAGGCTCTCTTTGATCATTTTCTCACATCTTAAAAAAGATTTTTAAAAATTTCTTGTCAAACAATTCACATTCATTCACTAATTGTCTTCTCATAATGAGATACAGTATTATTTATATGATAAACCATGTGCACCATACATGCTTAGCAAGTCTAAAAATTGGAATAAAATAAAAAAATCATTAAAATCTTAAATAAAACTAAATAAAATTACTAACTAAATTGAATTTGATCTTTATTACAATGTCTATCTTTGGATTAACTGTATGTGCATCATTATCGTTTTATCCTTGTTTCTTAAAAATGAATAAAATAAAATGTGTGACTAGTTCTCGATACTAATATTACTAGTTGGTATGTACAATGATAGGGTTTCGCAAGGCATAAATAAATTAAATGGATTGGTCATATAAATCAAAATCTCATTATAAGATTTATAACACCTTTAGAAGGAGATCAAATAATGTTTATCCCAAATTCTATAATTGTGGCATCACCCCTCCGCCTCCCTACGGGCTATCAAGGTTCGAACCCTGGTGGATGGGGTCTCTGCACGCACGCGTCGCCAGCTTTTCAAAGGATTAAATTTTTTTTTCTATAATTGTTACATTAAAGAATGTTTACAATTCAAGTTACAATTATTTGATCAAATAATGTTAACAATTCAAGTTACAATTATTTGATCAAATAATGTTTACAATTCAAGTTACAATTTTCCCAAATTCTATAATGGTTATAAAAATCAAGTTAAAAATAATGTTTTTCCTTGTTATATAGTTGTTATAGAATTGGTATTGTAAACCTTAGGAAAATAAACTTTAGAAGGAGATCAAATAATGTAATCCTGAGGAATAGGTATATAAATCAAAATCCCAAATCTGGAAGTATCTATGTATAAAGCCTCCAAAGTTTTTAGCTGCTAATGGAAGTTACATTACCAAGAAGCAGCCATTGATCACAATTCACAAGTAACGTTTAGATCTTATCTTTTTTTAATACCACAAACACAAAAAATAGCAAGTTACCCAACTCGATAAATATAGAAACACATGAATTTTAGATTATTATTTACTTTAAATTATAAATTACTTAAATACACGGTCAAAATAAGAGAGTGAATATATCATTTAGTCTAAATTAAAATATCACGGATATGCTATCCTATTCCGGCAGCAGAGCATACTCACCCATCTCCCTTCCCCACACAGCAGCCACATACGTGTTTCTATTTTAATATGCGATCCAACAAATTGCACAAAAAAAGAGAAAGAAACACAAATACAGCACTAAAAATTGATCTTGTGATAGTGAGGAAAAAGAAAGATGTAAACTGAAAGATGGGATTTGGTGCAATTGAGGTCGGAGGGGTTCGACTTACAGCGCGCTTGGGGAGGCCAACAGCCCAGCTCGCCAGACAGTACACGACCCCCACACCGAGATGTATCACCGACACGAAGCTACGCCAACAACAACAAATTTTACAGCGGGACCCACACAAAAAACAAAATTACATGATCGTTAAAATGTTTTTTTAAAAAATGGGAAAAACTTACTAAGGGTATGGGAAATAGTTGTAGATCTTCTTGTTGATGATGTTGAATATCACGTTCAGAAAGTACCTGAAAAAAATAAAATTAAAAATAGTATTTTTAATGTAAAATTAGACAAACGACGGGGTTTTTTGCAAACAAATTGAATAGAACAGTTCTTGCTTACCACGTGAAGAAGAAAAAGCCTGTAACGAGCGCGGGGTACGTAGCCGCAAAACTAACCTGCGCCACTTTCGCTTCTCTAATATTAAAAAAAAAAAAATCAAACAAACCTTCCGTTAAAAGATTCCCTTTACCAAGTGGCGAAGTCCGTTAACTAAACGTGGGAGACGGACCTCACCCGGCTGAATCGCCTCCCTCGGCCGGAGCAGCTGCGGCGGCGATCGGACGGACGAGGAGCCCCCTTCTCTCTCCCGTCGACTTCAACGGCGACAACAGGATCGCCTGCCGCAGCTGACGGCCCCATATGAGGTTGCCGCCGTCGCCGATGAGGGCTCCGTTAGGCCTGGACATGGCCGCCGCCGGCAATGGCGCCTTCTGCCGGTGGCGGAGGAGGAGGCCTGAGATGCCGGCGGCTCCGGCGGCGGGGCCCGCAGAGATTGGCGCCATTCGTGCGAGAAGAGAGAGAAGCGAGTGAGGTTTGAATTACTATTGTTGGGTATAGAAATAATAGGGTGTGTGTTTGTGGGGTTATTTGTTAATTTGAGTGGAGGAGGTTGGATGGAGAGATGAGATCGATGAGGTAGTTTGGGTGTGACGAATGAGATCGATGGGTTCTGTTTGTTCCGTTTTGTTGTTTTCTTCGTTCATTACCTTTATTCTTGGGGAGGTCGCCCTTGTGCCCTTCGTTTGCTGGCGAGATACGCTGTCGTCAGCTGTACCTTTTGCGGAGGATGGGGTCGATGGATCAAGCCTGAACCAATTCTGAACTTTCGGGCACGAGCGAGGGGTTTTCCGGGTTTGGGTTGTACCTGGCTCAACCCAGCAATCATGAAGACTATTATCTGGTTAGTGTTGATGCATATGGTCGATCTTGTTGTTGGAGAGATAAAGATTGGATCTCGCACCAGCTGTTGGTCCACGAATTTTCGTAACAGAGGGTCTGGGCCGGATACAGATAGGAAGAGCGTCAGAGGAAATGCACTACAAGAAAAACGGCTTTTAATGATGAAGTTTCAATGATGGCTACAATAACCGTCACCAAAGGTAGGCATTCACTAATGAAAAAAATTCCCTTCGGCGAAAGGTTGGCGCCATTGTGCGCATAGTGCTTTTGCTGACGGGAAGGTGGTTCCGTCGGCAGAAGTCGACTTTCCTTGATGGCTTATGTCAGTGAAAGTCCGACTTTTGCTGACGTCAATGCCATCTTATCAACGAAAGGTTGGTGCCATTTGCGTGGGCAATGCTTTCGCTGACGGGAAGGCGTTTTTGTCAGCAAAAGTCAGTCTTTCGCGACAAAGGCAGTTATTAAGAGTCTGACTTTTGCTGAAGGAATGGCCTTCCCGTCAGCAAAAGTTTGGCACTATTGCGTGCGCATACTTTCATTGAATGAAACTTTTCCGTCAGCAAAAGTCGACTTTCTCTGACGGTCGTAGTCAGCGAAAGTAAGACATTACTTGCCGGCATACGCCTTCATGTCTGCAAAAAAAGACATTCATTGACGAAAATCGTCAGAGACTGTCTCCTTTGGCTTATGGCTTTCTGTCAGCAAAGACGTTAATTTTCGCTAGATTGTCCGGGACTACGAAAGAGTGACCTGCAGTGGAATTCTGCGGTGGAAGAAAACTGTAATACACTGTTCCAGTATGTACGAGTATTATGCTATGTATTTTTGGCCGTATTTATATACGTATAATTTATGTGCATATTCTAGGAATTTTTTCTACTTTTTTAATGATTATTTTTAAAACATTATTAGATTAATAATGTGTGAAGTATTTGATGGAAATACATTGTATTTGGGTAGTATGGGTATTGATTGAGTATTCCTATTTTCTTAATACATTAAAAATTTTGGAAACCCCCCAAGGCGACACCTAAGCCTTTATGTGTCATAAGCATTGATCCCCATATGCCACATCATGGGACACTTGGCCTTTGTTTAGGGTAGAAGATGAGGTGGAGGTTGGAGGTTAATTCTTAATAAAAAGAAGAGAAAGAAAAAAAGGAGGGAGAAAAAAGGAAAAACCAAACCAGCAACTCAACTCTCTTACTCCTCCCTCACTCTCACAACAACCCATAAAACCCCACCGTTTCTCCTCCATTTCCACCACCAGGCCGGCCACCTAACTCTCCCCCTTCATGCCATTTGAACCAACCCAATTTCCCAATTCTCAACCATTATCTTGGAGCTTGAAGATTGGAGGAAGGTAGAAGGTCATTGGAGAAGAAGGTGAAGGAGAAGAAGGGCCAAAGCTTGTAGAGAGAAAGACTTGAAAGGTAGGATGTCTAACTGCATTAGCTAGGGTTTAGCCTTAGAATTGGGTAGAGATAGGATCTGTTTTTCGTAGGAAATCGATAGCAGCTCGATCGACTCGGTCGCGTCATCTCCAATCCTGACATTTCGATCTACTGAAATCCTAAAATCCGACAGCAGCAGCTTCACACGGTCGTGTCGACTTAGACACGGTCGTGTCGCTGACTGCGTAACTTCCCTTGTTTGACGAGTCGCGTCGAAGTAGAAGTGGTCTTGTCAACTGGACGCTGTGACTTCTCCATGGATCGACACGGTCGTGTCGATCGTGGGAAACATTCGTGTAAATGACCCAAACCTTACTGCTGCGATCGCGTTGAACGACCGTGTCGAATGCGGTTGACCTGACCGTGGGTTCCTCCACACAGTCGTGTGGTTTGCCAAACGACCGTGTGGTTGTACGTTTGAGCTTCTGAACGTTATATTCCACACGACCGTGTGTGATGCATGAAACGACCGTGTAGTTTAGTTTTTCAGCGTAACTTCCACCTATTTAGCTCATTCCAAATGTCATGCTTCGTGTGCTACCACTTATGCGTTATGAAATGTTACTTATGTGTTTAATATGGTAATCATGTTCTGAAATTCCAATTTCATATGTTAAAACCCACATGCTTTAAGTTTATGAAGAGAACTCTATGATGTTAATGATAGGCTTCACTATGTTTCTATATTGATGTTGGTGTACCTCATATGTTAAACGTTATGTGGAAGATTGTCATGAAAATATTGTATATCTGAAACTTAGTAATGGACATAATGAGATGTTCATATGATAATGATGGTCGTGGTTAATCCCGACATCTATGAAATTGGAAAAAGAAAGTGGAAATGTGAATGCGGTAAATGAGACTGCGGAAATGAAATACTTGATGAATTGATGTATAACTAAGAGTGAGATAAGAGTTAATAATTATATGGAATTCTCGTTCTATTCGAAGATGGGTGAGACTCCAGATATGGGTTTGGGGAAGCACGTGGAAAATGTAAGTGTGAAGGAGTGGGCCTGGATCTTAGTCTCACTCGCACTCCCGACAGCCGGTACGGGGAGTGGACATGGTTAGACAGGCCTAGAGGTGTACTCATGATGTACTATATGGTAGAGATAACACCATCTCACTCCCGAAACGGGAAAGTTACGAGAGGCCCCTACAATACTCTTGTCGCTGATAGAGATAACACTGTGTTCACCCACCCTGTGTGAAGTCCAGCTCCTTAGTGTCCTACAATTTACCCCGGCTTCCAAATATTAATTAAATACAACAGTCTAAAACTTATGCCATTAATCTATGAATGTTGTTACGTAATGTATTTATGTTCCTCAGCTTTTCTTTTCAGCACATGCGAGATATAACCTGTTTTATTTTTATGCATTAAACCTGTGGACATGTATACCCTCAGTAGACAGACCATTGGATAGGTAGACCGGTTCTGAAACTGGACCCTACCTAGAGTAGTTAGATTTTCCTGCTGGGTCACGCATTGATGTGTCCCATTTATATTTTTCAGTGTTAGGAGCAGTTCAGTCACAGTAGTCATGACTCAGGAGTTCACTTCCAGTTATGGGGTAGAGACGGAGCCCACCACGGGTAAATTTGTACAATTGACCTCCAGGGGTAAACTAGGGAGTGGGTTGTACAGTGTGTGGACACTTTTTCCTTTTGTGGGCTGGGAGTTCTCTTTCTGTTATTCCCACTTTTGTACTCTGTGCAGTTATGATGTATGTAGAAGATGTACTCTTGTATTAATATAAATATCATGTTTTGTGTACCTCTCTGATGTTTGTGGATTAATCATTTGGTGGAGCATTACGTGTATATCCCAGCACGTGCGCAGTGGCTTGCTGGTATCTGTGTCTTTTCTTATGTACTCTCTCTTCCTTTCATTTCCCATCACCTTCGTCTCTTCGAAAATTCCTGGGATAGATTCGTACTTTCTGGGTATTCTGAGGAGTGTGGCGTGATAAAAACAATCAAACTTTTTTAAACCATGAGATATGTCATCTCCCACTGATGTGGGACTAAACTAGTTTGGTGCCACATCAATGCAGCCGAACAAGTTTGGTTGCCATATCAGAAACCATCAGAGATGCTGCGGTGGTCCTCACACAATCCATATCCGAGGCTGCCCACCGCAACCACGACCACACCACCCCTATCCATGTCGTCGCCCTTCCCTCCTAAATCCCTGCAAACGATCCTTCACCACTGCCCTTTCCAGATTGCAACAAGAACGACAAGGATCAGTGGCTTGTGTTGAGATATCGAGTCTCACCCCACGTGGTTTTGATGATGAACAATTAGTATAGCTAGCATATTTTAGTGCAGGAGTTTAAGGACAATCAATTATAGTACTTTAGAGAATTTAGTGATGAGAAAATAAGGCCATGGATCAAATGGAGCAAGATATGAGCTTGAAGACTCAAGAATACATCAATAGACTTCATTGTACTATTTTATTTTGATGTATTTTTGTTTATGTTGTCTTAGCGTGTTAAAGCCTTGTTAAAAGCTCTTACACACATAGGATCACTTTAAAAAAATGTTTTAAACATGTTTTAAAAATGTTTTCAATGGGTTTTAACTTAGTATCCTATGTATCAGCGAGATAGTCGACTATCCCTACTATAGGATTCGACTACCATAGAGTGAAATATCTATGTACCCCAAAGTAGTCGACTAAAATACTACGGATAGTCGACAACCATTATATGGAAAGTTGACTACCCGTAACACAGTAATCAACTATTGCACTATTCACAACTCAGAAAACACAGTTTCGTGATTTCCGTAAAGCCGTCGATAGAGCCGTTGGAGGAGTGTTTTGGGGATAGTTTTACGACAGGTTTTTCATCCCTTTATAAGCTATGTTTGCAGAGGATTTTTGAGAATATAATTGAACATATTTTCAAGTGAAAAATAGTTTTCAAAGCCTAAAAGCTTTTATGCAAAATTCTTTCTTTCTTTGGCCAATGCTAAAAAGTTTTCTTGAATCTTTAGCCAAAGTTTTCCTTGATCTCCCAATGATTTAATTTCTTTATCTTTGGATATCAACACTATAGCTGATGAGTGATTTTTATATACATATTTCACGCTCATTTCATATGCATTTTGCCTCATTTTATCCACCACTCCTTTTCATTTTCCTCGTTTTTGTTTTCTTTTTACTTTTTGGGTCCCTTATGTGTGTTTTAGGTGAATATGAATGATATCGGGGCCCTAGAGTGTGAAAAAAGCAAAACAGTGCCAAAAGAGTCAAAGAATTGAAATAAGCAAACAAGGCAAGGAGATGGAACCAAAATAAGGAGAAATCAAAGAAAACAGGCTCCACGTGACCGCGTGGGATACCCCACGCAATTGCGTGTAAGGGGGCAGAGAAGAGGCCAAAGTGTGCAGCCAAGAGCATTCGACGTGGTCGCATGAACGTATCACACACGACCACGTCAATTCAATGATCTTGAAGCAAAAATGTGTGGCATCTCAGAATCGACGCGACCGTGTCTGTTCCACGATGCGACTGTGTCGCTGCTTGATAATATGAAGGTCAACAATTGTGTAACTGCCAAGAATCTATGCAACCGCGTCAACCCCATGATGCGACCGTGTCGATCCTCGATGCGACCACGTAAAATTGTCAAATGACCGCGTAAAAGAGCTCAACCTAAGCCAAAGAGAAGATGATTCACATGGTTGCGTGGCTACCCCCACACGACCACGTGGAGAAGATGCCACAAGAAAGTGCATAAGCCTTACAAAGGCTGAAGGTCTTCTCACAACCCTATGGTTATCTTCACTTCTTTTTATTTTTATCGAAAAGCATCTCGTCCTGATTCCAACACATATTTATTTGTATTTTTCTGAGATCGCAGTGATTTTATACATTTTCTGAAAGATGAGGATGCCCTGCAGAATTTTCCACGCGAACCGGGTCGTGTTTTTTCCGACCCGTTAGGGTTTCCAAGGGGTTATTAAGGGTTTTGTGCGTGTTTTCAGGGGGGGACCTTGAAGGTGGTTTTCTCCCTTTTTCATTATCTTTTCTTATTTTTAGGAGTATTATTTGGTTTGGGTTAGTTTTAGATGCTTTTCTTCGTGGATGTAAGCGTGGAATTGACGAATCTATGTATTGCAACCATTGAAGATGAGTATTTCTTACTTTGCTCTTTATGTTTTTATTATTGTTTTGCAATCACTTATTTTTCTTCTTGTTTTTCTCTATGATTATTTGAAGTTTTCTTATCGTTCCATCGATTCCACGTAGCTAACAATAACCTAGGAACGAACTAATACTCGATTACCCAACCTTCATGCTGATGACCCGTATAGCGCTATCAATTTTTTGGCGACGTTGCTGGGGAGGTTGCGCTTAATTTATATTAGTTGAGTCGATTGGTTCGTTAGACTACATGCTTATAAAAAACTATAAATAAATATACAAAATCCTTCCCCCACCACCTGACTATCACTTGTGCTATCCTTTCGTACCACTGATGCGTTTTTCTTAGCCTTATCTTTTGTTTGCAGGTGAATTTTGGAGAATGTGGATTCCCGATGGAACGTATTGGAAAATTTGATGTCTCAACATCATATGGTGCTCAGATGTGAGTTAACAATGATTTTATGCAGGTTGTACCATTTTGCGAGATATGTTGAATGCAGGGACAAATGGCCACCATTGCCAATATAGTGACCAACCCTACAATCCACCTTCATATACCTACAATCTCCACCATGAACCATCCCATCCATACCCCGAATTTTACATACCACCACCTCCACCAAAGCCTCACCTTGAGATGTTATTGGAAAACTCTCTTGCAATTTCTACCAGGATTTGTAATCCTGGTAGAAATTGGTATCAGAGCCATGATTGGCTAAGTTTTCTTCTTGCGGATATTATCATGGAGTACTAGTAAGTAGGAATATGTTAATTATTGAGTATTGGACTTCTCCCTACATGGTGTTAATGATGAGCAAACAAAAATACTTGTGACTAATCCCCTATTTTGCAGTTAATCCGTTGCCTAAGCTATTTATGAAGATCTACTTGCAATGGATGACTCGCAAACGTCATTGAAGGCAAATAACATGAATTGGTTGATCGCAGATGATGATTGAAGCTCCGTGAAGACTTCAAGCTCATACGATGAAAAGAAGAGATTATTCGTCAATGTAATTTTTCTTTTATCTCTTCTAGTATGTAGCTTAGAAGTAGAACTTTGATGAAGCACTCACACACATCTACATTCAGTCATAGGACTCCATTAGATCAATTGTCCTTTGACTCCAATTCATTTCTCTATTGGTTGTGCAAGGATTGTTTATAACAGCAGACTGCTGAACAGTTTACAGTCGCCTGTCTCAAAAACAGTCGCCTGTTATGCACAGACTTTTACAATATAGCTTTGGTCCTTCTCTGAATACTTCGCACAGGCTACTGATGAATGATTCACAGGCGCCTGTCCAAGTGACAAGTCGACTGTGTTTTGTAAATCATTCGCCTGTCTTTCCTTGCCCAAACTTTGTTTGATCTGACTTTTACGGCCAGTCGACTAGTGCTGTATATACAGTCGACTTTCTATTAGATCAGTCGACTGTCTATGCTGCAACAGTCGCCTGTCTGTAAGTCATTTCTTTGACTCAGTTCTCTGGAAATTTCTCATGCTTTTGACAGTCGTCTGTATAAGGATTTACAATCGCCTGTTCTGATTAACAGTCGACTGTCTTCCTTGCATCGGTCGTCTGTCCTGTTACTTGTGAGATTTCCAGTATTTGTCTAACTTACCCATTTCTCGGCCAGTCTCCTGTCGAAGGAATTACAGTGGCCTGTTGGTTTAACAGACGACTGTCTTTGCTTCATCAGTCGACTGTCCACATGGTAAGTTACCGTTATGAATTCTCACCTACCCTTGCTGACTGTGCAGCAGTCGACTGTGGATTGTTCAACAGTCGACTGTCGCGAGTTCAGATTCTATCCTTTGAGATTTTTCTCACGGATTCCAATTGGGTTTTTGCCTAACTGTTTTGTGGATTTAAGAAAGCTATAAGTAGAGCTTCTACTATTCCATTGGAAGGTTACGCATTCATTTCAAAATCTCTCAAGCTTTCATTTCCAAAGGTTAAAGCTTTCAAATCTAAAGCCATACGTATTTCCATATCTTGTTCTCTTGCTCACCAACCTGGAACCAAAGAGTGATCATCTAGGCATTTGGTGCAGTCAAGAGAAAGGGCTTCTCCTCTCTTCCAAGAGAGTTCTTCAACACACATCACACTCCTCCTTCAAGTTCTACTTCAAGGTATAGGTGATTGTAAGTGTTGTTTCCATTATTTCATAACATTCGTTATTTGAGTTGTGCTCTCGGTTGTGAGAGTGGTTTGTTTGCTCCCAAGCTGTGGGAGTCAAGGACATCGATTGTATTCGATTGCACTTGTAGGGTTGCTATAAGTGGGCCTTAAGGAAACCTCAAGTTAGGGTTCTAACTTGAGTATCCGGTGGTATCCGGGTGGTAGGGACGTAGGATTACCGGGAACAAGTCGGGAGTTGACTTGGGTAATCCGAACCCTTGAAACATCTCTGCGTTTGCGTGTGTTTCTTTTTGGGTTGTTTTTCTATTCTACACTATTTGTTGGATTGCATTTTATTTGGCGTAAATTCCTTTTAAATTTGCATAAACACTATTCAACCACCCTTCTTGTGTTTTCCCCATAGACAGGGTCCTTACAATTTGTATCAGAGCGCAAGGTTACATCTATGGCATCCAACAACAACAACGTTCCACCGCCGCCTTCATACAACAATCACGATCGTGATGGAGCGTCCACACTTTTCGAAGGTCAATCTACGGTGCGCCCTCCACGTTTCAATGGTACACCTTTTAGCTATTGGAAATGCAGGATAGAGACGTTCCTTAGGAGTGCTTCGCTTTGGAGAACCTTCCACAAGGAATACGTCGAGCCCACCGAAGTAGATTTCGACAAATGGACGACTTCCGAGAAGTCTGCCGAAGTCAACAACGCTAAAGTAATGAACGCTCTTCATTGTGCATTAGACCCGAATGAGTTCAACAAGATATGCACATGTAAGAGTGCATATCAAATTTGGAACCATCTCATCGTTACCCACGAGGGAACGAATAAGGTAAAACTTTCAAAGTTATATGTTACCGTGCAAAACTTCAATTTATTTCATATGCAGGACAATGAAAGCATTGCATCGATGTACGGATGTTTTACGGACATCATCAATGAATTGGAAGCCCTTGGCCAAATATATTCCGAACCGGATAAGGTAAGGAAGATCATCATGGGGATGACCTCCAAATGGGAAAGAAGAGCAATCGCCATTGAGGAGGTCAATGACTTGAAGAACTACACCGTGGTGAATCTCATCGGCACTCTTATGTCTTACGAAGTAAGACGGGACAACTGATTGAATATTCGAGCCATGATGAATCCTTCAGAGGCCAAGAAGAAAGCTTTGGCATTCAACGCTAATTCATCATCCTCTGAAAGTGATGAATTCGAGAACGAGATGGATTTGGGTGAAATGACCCAAATGGCGAAGAAGTTCCAACGCTTCTTCCGCAATGGTAGCTTTTCCTCCAACAAATGTTTTGAGTCTACTAATGCTACTTCCTCTCTTTGCTATAAATGTAATAAGCCAGGGCACATCAAGAGGGATTGCCCAATGCTAAAGAACAAAGAGAAATGGAAGGCACCGAAGTACCACAAGTCCGATAAGAACAAGAGAGACAAGAAGAAAGGACTCGTATGTACCTTCGACGACTCAAGTGATGACTCATCAAGTGATTCCGATGATGAGAAGGGTGAGAGCGCTCACATGTGTTACATGGCTCTAGAAGACCCACTCTCCGATGAGAGTGATTCTGACATGGACGACACCGAGGTAACAATGAATGAACTTCGTATTGCTAATGAAGAACTTTTTGGTAAATACCAATCTTTAATGCTTAGATACACTAGCTTAAAGAAATCAAATGCTAGCAAGTCATCCATTCCATGCATTATCAACAATGACACCATTGTTGATGCTTTAACACTTGAGAAAGCAAACTTAGCTTCTCAAAATGTCACTTTGAGAGATGAGGTGAATACCCTCAAATCTCAATTAGATCAAACACATCCTAAGGATAATAGTGATCTAGTTACACGTCACACACAATTGGGTTTAGAGAATGATTCTCTTAAAACTCAAGTGCACGAGCTCAAAGCACGGGTGTCCACCTTGGATACCAACATTTCTTCTTTAAAGGAGAAATATGAGCTCATGTCCTCTCGTATTGTGAGATTCAATAAGGGAAAAGGACAATTGGATGATTTCCTTGCAAACCAATTTCCGGCCACACATCGTGTTGGTCTTGGGTTTGTGAAGGCGAATGCATCCAATGCTCGCACCTCCTATAGTGGTGTCACTATAGATTTTGTGAGGCCTTCCTCCGGTGCATCCACAAGTGGTGTCAAAGACACTATAGGTAGCAATCCTACCAAGAATATCACCACTTCACCTTCTCTTCCTTTTGGCAAGAAACCCACTAAGGGTGGAAACCAAAAGCAAGGCAATGCTTATATGTACACTAACACTCATCCACGTAGGAAACATCCTACTTCACAAGTGGATAATCATGACACATTCTATGCTCCGCACCCACGGACACGTACACAATCACACATGAGAAATACTCATGTACGTGCTCCTATACACCCGTATGCTCATACGCATCATTCTTTTATGTATGCTCATCCTACACATGTCATGCATGATCCCTATGCTTCATATAATATGCATGTTCCCAAGCATACATATCATCCTAGAATGTACAATGCATATCCTCCACCACATCTCTATGCTAGAAATCATGTTCCTAAGATGCATGCTCCACGTAGAAATTCAACACATATGCATGCAACTAGGAATAGGACTCCCAAGACTTACACAATTTGGAGTCCTAAGAACACTAGCCTTAATGATAGGAATGCTTATGTTGATTCCTATTTTCATGATGTGATTAGAAATAAAAATTATGTTGGGAAGCGGAAGTCCACTTGGACTTGGCTTCTAAAGGGCTAATCCCCTTGGACCCAACAAACATTGGGTACCATAAGCTTAAGGTATATTATAAAGGTACCCAAGAGAAAGAAGAAGAGCAATAAATGTCTTATTAGCTCTAAAGGGAAATGATGGATTCTTGATAGCGGTTGCTCCAAACACATGACGGGAGATCCCTCGTTGCTCTCCGAAGTGATTAGCATCAAGGATGGTGCAACGGTCACTTTTGGAGGTAATCAAAAGGGAACCATCATTGGAGTAGGTATAGTTGGTAATCCTTCCAAACCCTTAATTACTAATGATTATCTTGTTAGTGGTTTGTGTCACAATCTCAATTCCATTAGTCAACTTTGTGACAAAGGTTACAAGGTTAACTTTGGAGAAGGATTGTGCACTATTGTTGATTGTGATTCAAATGTTTTATTTTCCGGTATTAGGCGTAAAAATATTTATTATTTGAGCTTGCCTAAAATCGTAGAATATGTAATGCCCTACAAGCTACTGCACAAGTACTAGAGGGGGGGTGAATAGTACTTTAAAAATAACAAGGAGTATAATTCCAAATTATAGTGCACACAACTACCAAAACAATTTGCGGAAGCTTAAATTGAATGACAACAACAAAATTAACAATGCAAACAAATGATGTTAATGGGTTCGGATCCACCCAAGTCTCCCCGACTTGTACCCGGTGATCCTACGTCCCAACCACCCGGATCCCCTCCGGATACTTAGGTTAGAAACCCTAACCCAAGATTTCCACTATGAATATCTTGTGAAAAACCTTCACAAGATCAAATCATACAACAATGGCAATAATGAATCCCACAACCCGGGATCACAACCTTCTCTCACAACCGAGAGAATCAACAAGCAATATAAAAGAGTTTATATTGAAATAAGCAAACTTACCACAAAATCCTATACCTTGAGTTTTTCTTACCAAATAGGTGAAAGGAAGGATTTGAGGAAGATGAAGTCACCAAGACCTAGCACCAAGGAAATGACCAGAAATAGGTGCCTAGGGATGATTTGGAGACTAGATTCAAGCTAAAGCTTGAAGGGCTCACCAAGAACAAGCTTCTCTCAAAATGGATTCTAGATCTAGAATGTGAGAGAATGGATTTCTTGTGAGGAAGAGAGCTTTAGAAATGATTGAGAATGGCTATCTCTTTTGATCTCAATGAATCTCTTAATGGCAGCTCTAACCTAGATAGAAATGACCTAGGTTCGAATTTATAGGGTCCCATAAAAACAACTTAGGTCAAATTCCAACGGATAGAAATCTGAGGAAACTAGTCGGTCAAAGAACAACCACTGACCGACTAGTTCATCAACTAGTCGGTCAGTCAAACAGCATGGACCGACTAAGTGAGGAACTGAGAAGAAAGAGAAATTCAGACCTAGAAATCTAGTCGGTCTAAGAAGACTTTCTGACCGACTAGTTTCACAACTAGTCGGTCAGTCAGTGAACGTAGACCGACTAAGAGGCATAATGAAATAGTCTGAATACAAATTGACTTAGTCGGTCCAAGAACAAAAGTTGACCGACTAGATTGTCAACTAGTCGGTCACCAAACGTTCTTAGACCGACTAACGATAAACAGTAGCTTAGGAGAAATTTAGCATGAACAGTAAGTCACAACTAGTCGGTCAAAGAAGCATCACTGACCGACTAGTTCACAAACTAGTCGGTCGGTGAGTCAACGTAGACCGACTAACTGTAAACAGTAAAGTCCAAGAAATTAAGGAATCAAACTAGTCGGTCCAAGAAGAGTTGCTGACCAACTAGATCACCATCTAGTCGGTCAGTACATCTTCTTGTACCAACTAACATGCACAAACAAGTCCGAATCGAAGCGCGACGCTTCGAGGAAGTTAGAATGAACTAGTACTAAGATCCTAGAGCTACGATATGAGCGTTATGAAGTTAGAATCGTAAGATATACTCAAGGCTTAACATTCTATATATCGAAGCTAAAAGACTATAAATAAAACCTTAAAGAATGGTCTTCGAAAGCTTCGATTAATTCTTCATGACTTCCAAAACGGCGCAAGAGCTTCAACGAAGCTTTAGGCAATGAATACGTGCTTTGAGAAGTCTTGAGATGTCGCTTTGATTGTTCTCGTGAATTTGGCGACGATCTCCAATACTGCGCTCACAAATTGTTAGTTCATGAATTATTTATGTTTGCTCATCATCCAAAACCAAATCCGGGGAGTCCAATATTCAACATTCTCCCCCTTTTTGGTGATGACAAACCAACATAAATAGTAATCAAAAATAATGATTCAAATGTAAAATACTTACTCCCCCTGCATTGATGACACGTTAATTCCAAAATGAATATATATGAATTGCATCAAGCAGACGAGTAAGATAAATAAAGAGAATCGATTTTTGAAATATCGGATTTTGAAAATCCTTATATATATCTTAACTCCCCCTGAATCTAACATATCAAACTAGATTCTTGGAAATTGAGTTAAATTTTCATTTGCGCTATTTATTATCATTATCTCTCCCCCTTTGGCATTATCCCAAAAGGGGGGGGGGGGCATACAACGACAACAACTAGGAAATGGAAAATCCAACATCGGGAGTCGTAGACAATGACGATGGACCTAATTGACACCAAGGGAAAAATGATGAAATCAAATCAAGGTGTGCCAAATTGTCCATTATCAAAAAGCGATGATCAAAATCATCAAAATACCAAATTATTATTCATTTCTTGAATAAAGAAACATACTCTTCAATATTCAATATTCTTGGTTAAATTTGTGCATGGAAAACAATTCTATACAATTATAGAATTTCAATCTATTTAACCAAGTTTTTCAATCGTCGAGCGACGATTTTACATAGCATGGACATTGAATGAGAATTAATGTGCACGACGAAGTAAATATCACAACATGAACATCGATGTATATATAGATAGAAACATCATGAGTACATCCAAAAAGATATCGATTATAAGAAGTACATCATATCAAGTGCGACACATCATCTATATAAACATCAAAAAGTACAACATCATCATCCACATCAAAATATAACACCATCATCAACATCATCCAATGTACATCAAAATATCCAACACCGACATCCAGAAAACTCAAAAATACATCAAAACAACCCTCAAACTCCATCCTAACCCAAAATACTCTCAATAAGATATATCATCCAAAGAGTAGAGGAGAGTCCTCGGAACAGACGATCACGAGGAAGTGGCTGGATCTGCAGTCTCCGTGGGTCCAGTCGACGGAGTGGACTCAGGCTCTGCAGGGAGGAGAGGCGTGTCAACAGACGGGATCGTCGGGGCAGGTGTGGAGACATCGACGGTAGGCTCAACGGCAGGGGTCGCAACAGCAGTGGTCTCAACAGCAGTGGTCTCAACAGCAGCAGGTGATATATGAGCAGGCTCGACAGTAGGGTCAGCAGCAGCCTCAGAAGTCTGAACTATGGAAGCAGAAGTCTCTGGGGCACCGGAAGTGGTGCCAACACCAGGAGCAGAAGTGGTAGCAGCAGCAGCAGCAGTGACAACATCGCCACGAGCCAAGGAAGTGACAAGATCGTCAATCTCCTCGGCCTCAGAAACTGAAGGAGGAAGATCAATCCCCATCATCTGAGCCATACGGCAGACGACCTCCTCGGTACGAGCCAAACGTGACTCGTGCCGACGAAGAAGGCGTACGACATCATCTAATGTAGCAGAAGGAGTGGGGGCTGCAGCAGCTGAGGGAGTGCCCTGGGAAGCAGATGCGGTCGACCTCTGAACGTGACGAAGCGCCGCTAGAGATTTCTTAACGGCCGTCGCGTTCAGAGGGGGACCCAAGGGACGCTCATCGTCAGGAGGGAGAGGGACTCGGAAATGACGAAAGACAAGGGTCAGCAGACACGGATATGGAATATGCGCAGATTTATTGGTCTTGCGAATACACTCGAAAGAGTCCATCTTATCGAGTATAACGCGAGCCCAATTAATCTCGCAACCCAAGAAAAGAGCGTAAATAAGCTTCAAAAATGGCTGGGAGGGAAGTGAAGATGAGCCGTACTTGGGAAGCAAGCACGACTTCAGAATGAGATTCAGAACCCAGGCATTTGGCTTGAACGACTTCGAAGGAACTCCAATAAAGGCAGGAGGGATCACATGGAAAATATCAGAAAGTACGGACTGATCCAAGGAGGCGATATCATCGACGGAAATGTCAGAAGGAAGGAGACCAGACGACGAACAGCCAAGTATCTCCCCCAAGATTTCTGCCGTGAGAACTATAGGAGTTCCCAAGACAGTAGTCTCGATGGAGTGACTCGCATCGTACTGGCCTCGGACACGATTGGCATAGAACAATTTTACCAGGCGAGGATATGGTTTAGGGTTGGCCTTAAGATCGAAGCGAAGATAATCAAGGAGCCCACTATAGGAGAGGAGGTCAGCTAAGCCAAGGAAATCTGAAAACTGAACATAGTGCTCCAATAGCATCGAGCAGTGTTCAATACGGTTGTAGGCCGCTAGACACATATGGTCGTCGCGACACAACGATATGTCAACACCACCCGCTGGCATTGGGCCCTTTTCCTTAGGCTGGCGAGTCCTAGGACGAAGTGGAAGAGTGGGTTCCCTATGGCCAGGCTCGTCCTCAGGGATAAACTCAGAATCTGAATCAGGAGGAGTAGAGGGTGAGTGGAGTATGGGCTTTTTAGTCTTAGATTTTCGGGGTTTGACGGTCGCCGTCCTCTGCTTCTTCAGAGGAGGCGAAGACGGAGAAGCTTGAGTAGATTTAGCACGACGCTTGGGCTTAGACGGATTCCTAGGGTCGGAAGGCCCTACAGTCATGGGGGATGCCCCAGAGGAAGTGATAGGGATCCTAGTCTTTTCCATGATCGTGACACGACGAGAGCAAGCAAGCGAAGGGATAGATCAAGCAACCTAATACAAACCCTAGAACCCTACAACAAACCCTAAGAAAGAAAAACCGAAACTAACAAGCCCTAGTAGCAAAGTCGAAACCCTAGAAGTGAAATCAAGCAAGATCACACCCTAGAATAGGAGATCGACCAAGGAGGAGGAGGAGGATACCTAGGAGATCGATCGGCGGCGGCGGATGGACGGAAAACAGGTCGGAATCGACGGAAGAGACGACGGAAGTCGAAGGGGCTCGGAGGGGTTTTGGGAAATTTCGGGCTCGAGAGACTTAGACAACCGACTAAAACCAAAAGTAGTCGGATAGAATCGATTTAAGTCGGTCGAGATTTTGAAAAGACACATTTGCCCTAACAAACTTAGTCGGTCACAGTTCAAGCACTGACCGACTAGATTACGATCTAGTCGGTCGGTCAATGAGCTTGAACCGACTAAGTCGAAACAGAGGCAAACAGGAAATTCTAGGGCAAGAATTAGTCGGTCGCAGTATACTCACTGACCGACTAGTTTTCAATCTAGTCGGTCGGTAAGTGTACTGTAACCGACTAAAGAAAGAAAATGATAAGAGTTAGATAAAAGCTTGATCTAGTCGGTCTGAGTTCACTAGCTGACCGACTAGATGAGCATCTAGTCGGTTGACTAATGAACTGAAACCGACTAGAAGAGTCCAAAAATTGATAAATGATTTCTCTTCAAAAACCACTTGGATGAAACTTCTTAACACTCTCATTAGTCATCTAAATTACCCCATAAAACGTTGAAATCTTAAATACGACATTCAAATAAGAATTCGAGCAAAAATTCAAACAAATCACATAAAATCCCCAAAAATTCAATAAATCTAGCATGAATGAAATATCGCGAAATATAATAGCATGCAAGATAATTGAATGAAATATGAATCCTATATCTCGGATTCACCCATAATCCCCAATTCTCGACGCAACCGCACAAAGGAGTCCTCCTTTAGGGGTTTCGCGAAAATATCGGCGATTTGCTTTTGGGTTTCAACGTACACTAATATGATGTCCTTTTTAGCAACATGATCATCTAAGAAATGGTGTCGGACATCTATGTGTTTAGATCGGGAATGGTGCACCGGATTCTTCGAAAGACAAATAGCACTTTGGTTATCCACCATGATAGGGCTAGTATCACAATGAATACCAAAGTCCTTCAGTGTGTGTCTCATCCAAAGAACCTGGGCACAAGCGGCACCGGCGGCAATATATTCCGCCTCGGTGGTTGAAAGTGATACGTAATTTTGCTTCTTGGAAAACCAAGAGACAAGAGAATTTCCTAGAAAATGGCAAGTGCCACTAGTACTTTTCCTGTCGGATTTGCATCCCGCATAATCAGCATCACTGTATGAGACTAACTCATACGTGCTAGATTTTGGATAAAGTAATCCAAAATCAAGTGTATAACTTAGATAACGAAAAATACGTTTTACCGCTACTAAGTGAGACTCCTTAGGTTGAGACTGATAACGAGCACATATGCATACGGCAAACATAATATCGGGCCTACTTGCGGTAAGATAAAGTAAACTACCTATCATACCTCGAAATAGACGAATGTCTACATCCTTACCGCCTGTATCCTTGTCAAGATGCGTAGTTGTGCTCATTGGAGTCTTTTTCCCGGAAGCAATCTCCATTCCAAATCGCTTAAGCAACTCCACCGTATACTTCATTTGGTGGATGAAGATTGCATCGTTCAATTGGCGAATTTGGAGACCTAAGAAATATTTGAGTTCGCCCATGTGGCTCATCTCAAATTGTTCCTTCATAACATTAGAAAACTCTTCGCAAAGAGTGAAGTTAGTAGCACCGAAAATGATATCATCAACATAAATTTGAACTAATAAAATATCATTATTCGCATGCTTAACAAAAAGTGTAGAGTCGGCTTCACCCATTTTAAAATTCAAATCCAAAAGAAAATTCTTTAGGCGATCATACCAAGCTCGAGGAGCTTGTCTCAAACCATAAAGAGCTTTCTTTAGTTTAAACACATGATTTGGAAATTTTTCATTTATGAAGCCCGGAGGTTGAGAAACGTAAACTTCCTCAACAACATCTCCGTTTAAAAATGTACTTTTAACATCCATTTGAAATAACTTAAAATTTTTATGGCATGCATAAGACAATAAAAGTCTAATTGATTCTAATCTAGCTACCGGAGCGAAGGATTCTTCGAAATCGATACCTTCCTCTTGGCGATAGCCTTGAGCAACTAACCGAGCTTTGTTCCAGACGACGACTTGATTTTCGTCGGTTTTGTTCTTGAAGATCCACTTTGTCCCTATGACAGTGTGGTTCTTCGATGGCAAAGGAACAAGCTGTAGGATCCTGCCAAAACAGAGTTAGGATCGATAATATGAAGTTTAGACTTACGCTTGCGTATGCGGCACGGTAGTCTACGAACTTCGCCTTCGGATTCGCCACGACGGATCGAGTCTTCTCACGAACGGAGTAAGGCTACTAAATCCACAATCTAAATCTCTACTTTAGATTAAGAACTTGGATAAAGAAAGAGAGGAAGCATTTCGGCAGAGCTTCGCTAGGATGAAAATGCATGCAAGAATGCCATGCAAAAAGTGTAAGAAATGGCTTACCCTTGGGTCTTATTTATAGCCCCCAAGGTAGTTATTTTAGGGTAAGTTGTTCCTTTGGAACAACTTAATTAAGGTGTACCATGATACATGGCACATTATAAGCTTAAGTTGTACCATATGCATGGTACAACATAAGCTTAAGATATTCCCCCTTTATAAGCCATATGTCGCATGCACTTATGCATATATAATGCGACTTTCCCACTCATCCAGAGATCCTCTCCGCAAAGGAACAGATTCCCTTTGTACACGACTTCGTGTACGCGACGTTCGAGGTCCGTATTCCCTCGTACATCCCCCACAAGGGTGTACAAACGTCTTCCATATCCAACATCTCCCATTCACACTTGAGGGGATTGTAAGAGAACGTCTTTCCCTTAGTTCTTTCATCTATCATACCGAGAAATAGACCGTGCGACCGTCATGCGCGTAGAGTTTGTTGTTGTGCACTTGTTAGAGATACACAACGACCTCGAAGGTGCAAAGTTGAGTAGTTCAACGCATGCTTTACCCTAGATTATTTCTTCGCATTTCTTATACTTTATATTCAACAATTGAATCCCATCTGGATTACAATTGGTTGGCCAGCTTTGAATCATTAAAGTCCAAATGCGAATATGAAATCAATCTTCCTCTTCTTGCGAACCTTCTGATCTTGACTTGATTCGCTTTTCTAACGTGCCCCGCCGAGCCGAATTACCATAGCCCATAAGTAACACGCTAAGATAGCGATCATCTCATCAAATCTAAAGGAACCAATTGGAGTCCTTGAGGGTAAGAGTTAAGACCCGTATGGCCTTTGAGTCTCACATAATAGCAAACACTATTGCTACTAACTCAGTGGTCGAAATGCATACGTGGTATGAACACGTATTACAACATTACTCCTTTCCCAGGGAGAGTATGTCTTAATTATGTTGTACGGATGAAAAGATCAGACACCACAGTGCCTATCTTTTGAGTCCCCTTACTACTCAGGAAATATTCCCGGACTCTCATCCTGCATAAGACAGATAGGATTAAAAAATCCAATGAGATCTTTATATCCTTGTGATACAGATCTCAGATCTTTTGTAAGCATCCATATGATGCAGATCTTTCATTCGACTATCTTGTTAAAGTCATGACTCTAAATCATTCGTCTAATGATTTTGACTTTAAACTAGTCTCATCTCTATCTTATCCATCTGATAAGATAAGGCGGTTGCTCATGTGAGAGAGCCAACCTTTATCTGTCCGACATACACACAATTCAGCTGAGATTTCAAAAATGTACACAAACATTTCTTAAGAAATTCATATGCAATGTTTGAAAAAGAACTTATTCTTTTATTAAATTTGATCTTTCTTAGACATGGGAATATATATTGGTACAACTCAGCTCATACACAATCCTTGGGATGATAAGTGTTTATAAAACACATTTCTGGGGATCGCTTTCGTAAGCTGATCCTCTATCATCTCATGCGTAGATATGTACCTTATGTCTACCTTCTTGGTTTTATCATAGTCTTTTTCAAACCTGCAGTTCCTTTAAGATACTGCATTATCCTCTTAACCGCTTTCCAGTGTTCTTGCCCTGGGTTGTATTGGTAACAGCTTACCATTTCCAACGGCAAAACAGATGTCCGGTCTCGTACACACCATAGCGTACATAAGACTATCAACTGCACTGGAATATGGAACTTTTTCCATAATTTCCTTTTCCTTTTTGGTTCTTTGGACACGATTCCAGATATAAATTATCGCATATGCTTATATGAATATCAATGGACTTGCAGTCCTGCATATTAAATCGTTCTAGAACCTTCTTTATATAAGTCTCCTGTGAAAGAGAAAGAAGTTTCTTCGAACGATTCCTTGAAATCTTAACTCCAAGGATATATGCGGCTTTTCCTATGCCTTTCATCTCAAATACTGATGAAAGCCAAGCCTTGATACTCATCACAAAGCCCTTGTCATTTCTGGCTATTAAAATGTCATCTACATATAGAGACATGATAATATATTTGTTTTTAATCCTCTTGATATATACTCAGTTATCCTCATCAAGCATGGAAAAAATCCATTTGATAAGACAACTTCTTGAAATCGTATATACCATTGCCTCGAGGATTATTTAAGATCATATATGGACTTACGAAGTTTACAAACCTTATGTTCGTTTCCTTCTTTTACAAACCCTGTTGGTTGTTCCATATAGATCTCCTCGTCCAATTCTCCATTGAGAAAGGCAGTCTTTACATCCATCTGATGTAATTCGAGGTATAAGCAAGCTACCATTGCCAGAATCATGCGAATCAAGGTAAAACGCACAACAGGTGAGAAGTTTTCTTTGTAGTCTATCCCTTCCTGTTGCGTAAAACCTTTCGCGACAAGGCGAGCTTTATATCTATCTATAGAGCCATCAGCCTTATGCTTGATCTTGAGAACCCATTTGTTCCCAATTGCTCTATGTCCTCTGGGTGAGTTAACTAAGTCCCAGACTTGGTTAACTTTCATGGATTTCAATTCCTCCTTCATCGCTTCCATCCATTTGTCTTTTGCAGGGCATGATGCGGCATATTTGAGATTCTTCAAGTCCTTGTTGACTCGAATTTAGATCAATTCTAATATCACTCCCGCTTGAAATGTTGTTAGAATTGCTCCCACTTGGATCATTATTCCCGTATGGAATAGGATAATCGTCATTCGTATAATCCATTGGTGAAGGTTAAAAAGAATTTTCGTTTTCACCAAGAATTTCTCCCACTCGAATGAGGTAATCCTTTTTGATCATAAATCTCAAAATAGAGATAAGTCCTGACTTATCTCGCCCTGTGTTGGAAACTCGTTTTCCAAGAAAGTGACATCCCTCGACTCAAACTCAATTAGCACACCATTGTCTTCCTGACTAACAAAAACATAACCTTTGGAGTTTTATGCGTATCGTTTAAAGATACATTTCCTTCCCCATGGCCCAAGTTTGCCATGCTTATGGGAGGAAATATGTGCGTTGAATGCACAAACTCAAGGTAAAAATGTTTAAGTCAGGAGACCTTTGGTTCCACAACTCATATGGAGTGGAGCTAACTGATTTCGAGGGTACGCAGTTTAAAATGAAAACGGTTGTCAATAATGCATCACCCCAAAAGGTGATTGGCAAGTTAGCTTGCGCCATCATTGAACGGACCATTTTTCATTAAAGTCCTATACCTCCTTTCTGCAACACCAATTTGTTGAGGAGTATAAGGCATAGTTACCTGATGTACTATGCCTTTTTCATCACAAAGTTCCTTTAAACTTGTTGATTGATATTCACCGCCCCTATCGGTTCGCACGACCTTAATCTTGCGATCTAATTGATTCTCCACTAAACTCATATAGTTTTTAAAGCAGGTTTAGTGCTTTTGACTTTTGTGGGATATCAAATAGATATGACCGAATCGGGTGAAATCATCAATTAAAAGTGATGAAATAGGACTTCCCGCGTCTTGTCTTGACATTCATCGGACCACATATGTCCGAATGGATAAGCTGTAATGGAACCTTGGCCCTTGTGCCGGTTCCAAACGGCTTGCGACAAGATTTCCTTACAAGGCAATGTTCGCAGGTCGACATTTCAACTTTTGAAACATTGGACAGAAGGCCACGTTTGGCAATTCTATCCATACGCGTTGGTCCAATATGACCAAGCCTTGAGTGCCAACAAATTATATTAGACTCATTAGTCAAAGAATTTGTCACAAGGAAATGAGAAATCATACATTGTACTTATTACAATGAATCCTTTAAATACATAACCCAGAACCAATAAAGGAATTATTATTACAAAATAGGTCCATATTACATTCATGAAGGAACCAGCTATAACCAAGACCCATTTAATTGACCATAGTTATAATATTCCTTTGAATATATGGAATGAAGAGAACATCATGAAGTAGGAAAGTGCGGCCGTTGTCCAAGACTAGCTTGCGAGTCCCAACGTCTTTCACTTCAACACGTGTGTTGTTTCCTACATTGATCCACTTCATTCCTTGGGGTATCCGGTGATACTCCACGAAGGACCGTCTGTCCTTTGCTATGTGGTCGGTGGTACCTGAATCAATTATCCAAAAAATGGATTAGATTCCACAAGAAATAGTGAACTAGAAACACATATGTAACTAGTATTACAAGTTACCTCGTCACTTCCACTCGTACACGAACGAGCATAGTGACCGAGCTTGTTGCACTTGAAGCACTTGATCCTTTTCAAGTCTTTCTTCTTGTGCCATTTCTTGTGCCCACCCTTATGTTTGGGTTCCTTGGTGGACTCAGGTTGCCTATTACGTTCATTAGAAGACTTCGAACGATCTTTACGTTTCTTTCCCCCGTGTGAGGAACTAGCAACCATGTGCACTTATGCACTTGGCTTGGCAGCCGCAAGCCGCTCTTCCTCTAATTCGAGGTGCTTGGAAACATCGTTGAAGGTCTTGATGCTCTCATTATGAGTGAGATGCATCTTCATCTGATCCCACCCATTTGGTAGGGAACGTATGACTGCTTGGATTTGTTGCTCATCCGTGAGCACATGACCTGCGTCCTTTAACTCTGAGATAAGGTTCGCCATATGTCGCAGATGTTTCCACATGGAATGATCTGGACGTTTCTTATATGTATAGAACTTTATAGTTAAGGCGCGAAGTTTGGACACCGATGTGCCACCGAACTTCTCCTCTAGCTTGGACCATATGTTCATGGCTAGGTCATATTCTCGGAAGATGCGCATTATGTCATCAGCCATACTGCTTAATAATGTAATGCGTGCTATCTTATTCTTCCGAGACCAAGCATCAAAAGCTTCCTTGTCTCGTCTGTGTTGGGCCGTAGTGCCCAACTCGGGTTCAATCATTACGTTCTTTAGAGTTTCGAGCACTTCTTGCTCCTCTAAAACGTATTGTATCTTAATGGACCAAAGTTTGTAATTATCACCGTTGAGTTTTTCACCTTTGTTTAACTCAGCGACGATATTCTTTTAAGCGGAAGACAGTTTACTTTTAAAATGCTGCAAAAAACACAAAACCGAAGGTTCGATCAAAACATTGCATAAAAATTCTTAAAATATAACTCCCACTTGAAATGATAATAGAGTATCCCATTTGGATAGTTCTAAAAATTCAAATCCCACTTGGAATTATATTATATTTGATAAGTTACTTTCGAAAAATATTGAAGATGTTGTTCTAGAATCGAAAAGGTCTCTATGATTCCAATCACCATCTAGAACAACCTTCAATATTCCCCCATCACTTATCAAACAATAGTACTCTTATAGTACTAGCAGCGGAAAACGAGTATTTGATAAGTTACTTTCGAAAAATATTGAAGATGTTACTCTAGAATCGGAAAGGTCACTATGTTTCCAATCACCATCTAGAGTAACTTTCAATATTTCTCCCTCACTTTATCAAATGTTAGTACTCTTATAGTACTTTGCAGTGGAAAAGCGTTTTTTGAAAACGTATTTTTCAAAACGAATTTAAAATACATTGGCTAATCTCCGTAGAGTAGAGCACAACGTCATAAGTTCATTGGCTAATCTCCGTGGAGTAGAGCACAATGACATGGCTAATCTCGCATGAAGTAGAGCATTACGGCTAATCTTCAAGGAGTAGAGCACAATTACATAAGTACATTGGCTAATCTCCGTAGAGTAGAGCACAATGACTTAGCTAATCTCGCATGAAGTAGAGCACTATGGCTAGTCTTCAAGGAGTAGAGCCCAAGTTAAAAAAAACTTCATTAAAACGTTAGTCCCGTATGAACTAGTAGGCACTGTGGTTAGCCCCGTATGGGCTAATCGGCACATTCGAGTTTTGACCAAGGCCTTTTGTCACCCCGTATGGGTCAGTAGGCAAGTTTACAATCGACCCAGGCCTTCTGCCGAATTGGTCGACCAAAAACACCAAATTGGTCGACTAATTTTTTGGTCGCAACTTCTTCCCGGCCAGGGCCTCTGCCCTGGCCGGGGCTTGGCCAAGGGCCGGCCAGGGCCTCTGCCCTGGCCGGCCAGGGGCCTTGGCCCCCTCGGCCAGGGCCTCTGCCCTGGCCGAGGCCGGCCAGGCCCTGGCCGAGGCCAGGGCATTGGCCCTGGCCTCTGCCAGGGCAGGCCAGCCGGCCCTGGCCCCTGCCAGGGCCGGCCAGGCCCTGGCCGAGGCCAGGGCGCCGGCCCTGGCCACTGCCAGGGCCGGCCAGGCCGGCAGGCCTTGGCCAAGGCCGGCCATTGCCGGCCTGGCCTTGGCCGGCCACTGCCGGCCTGGCCATGGCCAGCCATGGCTTGGCCATGGCCGGTCATGGCCAAGGCCATTTGGCATTGGCCGGCCATGGCCCCTTTGGCCATGGCCGGCCACCCCCTTTGAATGGGGTTGCCGCACACATTCCTCCCCCTTGATGGGGTGGTCGCCGGTGGTTATTGGCCGTAGCCAACCCCCTCTGCTTGGGGAGGGGGGGTGCATGGCCTTCATAGCCCATTTGGCCATGGTGCACATGCACCAAATCTCCTCTTACCTGATGGAAATAACTACCATCATCTTCCTCGATGAAGCACCCGTTCGTCGATGAAGCACCCGTTCGTCGAGAAATTAGTTATTTCCTAATGGCCGTGTGCCAAAAATGAAAAATAACATACTACGTGAACGGTCGGTTCTTCCCGTCACGGAGAGTTCCTACCATATCCGTAATGATAGGAGACCCTAACGTGAAAAGAACAACCGCTGCGTTCTCTCCGTCACGAAGCGTTCCTACTATATCCGTAATAGTAGGAGACCCATTCGTGAAAAAGACAACGACTCGTTCATAGTTTCGACGGGGCGGTGGTTTGACCGGGGCGAACCCTTATGGCTCTGATACCAATGTAGGATCCTGCCAAAACAGAGTTAGGATCGATAATATGAAGTTTAGACTTACGCTTGCGTATGCGGCACGGTAGTCTACGAACTTCGCCTTCGGATTCGCCACGACGGATCGAGTCTTCTCACGAACGGAGTAAGGCTACTAAATCCACAATCTAAATCTCTACTTTAGATTAAGAACTTGGATAAAGAAAGAGAGGAAGCATTTCGGCAGAGCTTCGCTAGGATGAAAATGCATGCAAGAATGCCATGCAAAAAGTGTAAGAAATGGCTTACCCTTGGGTCTTATTTATAGCCCCCAAGGTAGTTATTTTAGGGTAAGTTGTTCCTTTGGAACAACTTAATTAAGGTGTACCATGATACATGGCACATTATAAGCTTAAGTTGTACCATATGCATGGTACAACATAAGCTTAAGATATTCCCCCTTTATAAGCCATATGTCGCATGCACTTATGCATATATAATGCGACTTTCCCACTCATCCAGAGATCCTCTCCGCAAGGGAACAGATTCCCTTTGTACACGACTTCGTGTACGCGACGTTCGAGGTCCGTATTCCCTCGTACATCCCCCACAAGGGTGTACAAACGTCTTCCATATCCAACACAAGCTCCCATACCTCATTCCTCTCGAATTGAATGAGTTCCTCCTCCATGGCAAGGATCCAAGCACTATCTTCGCAAGCTTCAACTATATTCTTTGGCTCTAACGATGAGGCAAAGGAACAATTGGCGAAGTGGTGGACTTGCGATCTCGTCTTGACACTATCATTAATATTGCCAATGACTTGCTCATGGGGATGGTCGCGAACGGTATGAAGCCGCTTGGGAATACCTTGATCACTAGGCACATTCTCAACAACTTCATTAGTCGGGTTAGTCTCAATAGGATCAATTGAATCAATAGTCTTAGAATTTTCAAACGAATCACATAAAACATCCATAGAATCATTATCATTTGAAATTCTAGAATTAGTAAAATTCTCATTAAAAGAGACATGAAGTGATTCCTCGATCGTAGAGGATCTTTTGTTGTATATCCGGTAGGCTTTGCTACGTGAGGAATACCCAACAAATATCCCCTCATCCGATCTCGGATCAAACTTGTCCAAATTATCATATGTGTTTTTAATAAAACATTTTGCGCCGAAAACACGAAAATGTTTAACTTGAGGCAATCTACCAAACAACAATTCATAGCAAGTTTGTTTGGTGCCGGGCCTCAAAAGTATTCTATTAAACACATAACAAGCGGTTTGTACCGCTTCCGCCCAAAATTGATAACCAAGTTGACTATCTTCGAGCATAGTGCGAGCACACTCCACAAGCGTTCTATTCTTCCTCTCAACAACACCATTTTGAGGAGGTGCGTGAGGGAAAGAAAACGTGTGAGTAATTCCAAGATCATCACAAAAATTTGAGAAAGACTCATTCTCAAATTCACCCCCATGATCACTACGAATAGTGACAATGGTGGTTTCGATGAGATTTTGTACTTTCTTCACAAATATTATGAAGTTTTCAAAAGCTTCGTTTTTATTACATAAGAAAAATACCCATGTAAATCTTGAATAATCATCAACGATGACTAGTCCATATCTTGCATTTCCTAAGGAAGCAACTCTAGTTGGCCCAAATAAATCTAGATGTAATAGCTCTAGTGGCCGTTTCGTAGAAATGCTTTTCTTAGGTTTAAATGAAGATTTAGGAAGCTTGCCACGTTGACAAGAATCACAAAAACTTTTCTTTTCAAAAACGAGTTTTAGAAAACCTTTAATGGAATTTAATTTCGAAAGCTTATAAAGTGTTCCAAAGTTCACATGTCCAAAGCGTCGATGCCATAAGTGTTGTTCACTTGTGTTAGCAACGAGACATTGTTCATATGACTTAGGAAGATCCAAAATATAAATATCTTTATGGCGTGTGCCGGAAAATAATAATTTATTATTATCTTTTGAAATATAACACAATCCTTTCGCAAAGCTAACTTTGTAACCTTTGTCACAAAGTTGGCTTATTGAAATAAGATTATGATTTAAACCATCAACTAGATAAACATCACTAATTAAGGGTTTAGACGGGTTACCCACTTTATCAACACCGACGATGGTTCCGCTCTCGTTGCCTCCAAATACGACGCGATTTCCATTTGCAATGGGAACCACTCCGGAGAGCAATTGAGCGTCACCCGTCATGTGTTTTGAACACCCGCTATCGAGTATCCAATTCCCTTTGGAGCTAAATTTAAATTTGTTGCTCCTCTTCTTTTTCTTTTCCTTGAGTACCTAAAGATAGAAACTTTCATATCATGGTACCCAAGGTCATTGGGTCCTCAAAGGTTAGACCTTTGGAAGCCAAGTCCAATTGGACTTAGACTTCCCCACATAATTTCTACTACGCACAACATCCGCAAAATAAGCATTCATATATACTTGTTTTTCTTCCATGCTTGTGTCCTTTGGGCTCCAAATAGTGAAAATTTTGGGAGCCATCATCCTATTGGGTGCATGCATGCGACGTTGATTTCTACGTGATGCATGTTGTGGATAGGCATAGGGAACATGATGGAATGGTGCACGACGAGAATTATTCATATGATGAGGTGGGTGAACATATGCATGTGTGGGAACACGTGCGTGAGGGTGTCTCACATGGTGTGCACGTGCCCGTGAACGTGTAGCATAGAAATCATCATATGTGTGAGACGGTGGAGTAGGACATGTGTTCCTACGTGGCATGGTATTTGTGTACATATAAGCATGCCCCTTCTTTGGAGGTCCACCCAAAGTGGGTTTCTTTCCAAAAGAGGGTGTGGACGAGGTGGAAGCACCATTGGTAGATGAACTACCAATAGAGTGTTTGCTACCACTCGTAGAGTCACCGGAAGTTGGCCTAACAAAAGTAGTGGCCGCTTTGGATGGACATCCCATCGTATACCCCAAACCAATGTGGTGATTGGCCGGAAGTAAGTCACTTAGGATTTTATCCAAATGGTCCTTCCCCTTATTGAATTTATTAATTCGGCCTAATGCGTTCTCATATTTCTCTTTGAGAGAACGCATATAAGTATCCACAGTAGATACTTGCGATGTGAGCACATAAACACGAGATTTAAGACTTTCATTCTCAATACTCAAAGTCGAGTTTTGAGAAGTCAAATCCGCTATCCTATGTTCTTCCGGATCATCAATGCTAACATGTTCAAGTTTAGATTTGAGATTAACAATCTCATTTCTTAACTCTTCAACAACGGTGTCGTTGTTGGTGATGATAGTCTTAGGCGAGGTTTGAATGCTAGCTAGGTCATCTTTTACTTTAGTATATCTATTTACTAATTTAGTGTATTTAGACCATAAATGAGAGTTAGCATCCCTAAGATCATCCATAGTTACCTCATCGCCTTCGTCGTCGCTATCATCGGAGGAGGAAGATCCTTGATCATGCTCCTCTCTTGCCATGAAGCACATGTGCGCTTGCTCCACTTTCTCATCGTCCGACTCTCCGCTCGAGGAATCCTCGGAGTCGGTGAATGTTGCTCCGACAAGTCCCTTTTTGTACCCCTTTTTGTACTTCTTTGACTTGTCGAACTTCGGCGCCTTCCACTTCTCCTTTTGCTTGTTTTGAGGACAATCCGCTTTGATGTGTCCTGGCTTATTGCATTTAAAGCACAAAGGTGGAGAGGCGTTAGTAGAAGTAAATTTAGATTTTTGTTTGAAGTTACCCTTTCGGAAGAAGCGATTGCACTTCTTTGCCATGAGTGCAATGGATTCCATGTCCATTTCTTCTTCCGAGTCCTCATCATCGGTAGAGGTGGATGAAGCCGCCTTGAATGCAATCGCCTTTTTCTTAGGCGCGTCTTGGTTCAAATAGGACTTCATCTTTTCTTGTAACTTCACCTTGCTATCTTTGCGTACCTCGTATGACATTAAAGTACCCATCAATTGAACTACGGTATATTTATTCATGTCATTACCTTCCTCGATGGCGAAGGTACGTTTCTCCCAAGAAGAAGGAAGTCCTTCGATAAGCTTTGAGCACTTCTCCTTTTGAGTGTAGGACTTGCCGAGGGCCTCTAACTCGTTTATTATGTCAACGAAGCGAGCGTAATATTCTTTCATCTTCTCGCCCTGTTGCATATGAAACATTTCGTAATCTTTGTTTACGACTACGAGTTTAGAGTCTCTTACCCTACTCGTCCCTTCATGTAGTATGAGGAGGGAGTTCCAAATTTGATATGCACTCTTACATGTGCATATCTTATTGAATTCCTCGGGCTCCAATGCGCATTGCAAGGCATTCATTGCCTTGGCATTGCTTACCTCATCGGTGATCTCCGCGGTAGTACATTTCTCAAAGTCTTCTTCTTCGGGCTCGATGTATTCCTTCATTGTGGTCCTCCATAAAGACGCACTCCGGAGGAAGGTTTCCATCCGGCATTTCCAGTACCCGTAGTTGGTACCGTTGAAGAATGGAGGCCTCGTAGAGGAATGTCCTTCCATCACTGAAGATGCTCCTTCTCGGTTCCTGAAGGTGTCATAGTTGGAAGGTGGACGCACGGTCTTGTTGTCGTTGGTAGACATAGCTAAGTATCTGGCTCTGATACCAAATGTAATGCCCTACAAGCTACTGCACAAGTACTAGAGGGGGGTGAATAGTACTTTAAAAATAACAAGGAGTATAATTCCAAATTATAGTGCACACAACTACCAAAACAATTTGCGGAAGCTTAAATTGAATGACAACAACAAAATTAACAATGCAAACAAATGATGTTAATGGGTTCGGATCCACCCAAGTCTCCCCGACTTGTACCCGGTGATCCTACGTCCCAACCACCCGGATCCCCTCCGGATACTTAGGTTAGAAACCCTAACCCAAGATTTCCACTATGAATATCTTGTGAAAAACCTTCACAAGATCAAATCATACAACAATGGCAATAGTGAATCCCACAACCCAGGATCACAACCTTCTCTCACAACCGAGAGAATCAACAAGCAATATAAAAGAGTTTATATTGAAATAAGCAAACTTACCACAAAATCCTATACCTTGAGTTTTTCTTACCAAATAGGTGAAAGGAAGGATTTGAGGAAGATGAAGTCACCAAGACCTAGCACCAAGGAAATGACCAGAAATAGGTGCCTAGGGATGATTTGGAGACTAGATTCAAGCTAAAGCTTGAAGGGCTCACCAAGAACAAGCTTCTCTCAAAATGGATTCTAGATCTAGAATGTGAGAGAATGGGTTTCTTGTGAGGAAGAGAGCTTTAGAAATGATTGAGAATGACTATCTCTTTTGATCTCAATGAATCTCTTAATGGCAGCTCTAACCTAGATAGAAATGACCTAGGTTCGTATTTATAGGGTCCCATAAAAACAACTTAGGTCAAATTCCAACGGATAGAAATCTGAGGAAACTAGTCGGTCAAAGAACAACCACTGACCGACTAGTTCATCAACTAGTCGGTCAGTCAAACAGCATGGACCGACTAAGTGAGGAACTGAGAAGAAAGAGAAATTCAGACCTAGAAATCTAGTCGGTCCAAGAAGACTTTCTGACCGACTAGTTTCACAACTAGTCGGTCAGTCAGTGAACGTAGACCGACTAAGAGGCATAATGAAATAGTCTGAATACAAATTGACTTAGTCGGTCCAAGAACAAAAGTTGACCGACTAGATTGTCAACTAGTCGGTCACCAAACATTCTTAGACCGACTAACGATAAACAGTAGCTTAGGAGAAATTTAGCATGAACATTAAGTCACAACTAGTCGGTCAAAGAAGCATCACTGACCGACTAGTTCACAAACTAGTCGGTCGGTGAGTCAACGTAGACCGACTAACTGTAAACAGTAAAGTCCAAGAAATTAAGGAATCAAACTAGTCGGTCCAAGAAGAGTTGCTGACCGACTAGATCACCATCTAGTCGGTCAGTACATCTTCTTGTACCAACTAACATGCACAAACAAGTCCGAATCGAAGCGCGACGCTTCGAGGAAGTTAGAATGAACTAGTACTAAGATCCTAGAGCTACGATATGAGCGTTATGAAGTTAGAATCGTAAGATATACTCAAGGCTTAACATTCTATATATCGAAGCTAAAAGACTATAAATAAAACCTTAAAGAATGGTCTTCGAAAGCTTCGATTAATTCTTCATGACTTCCAAAACGGCGCAAGAACTTCAACGAAGCTTTAGGCAATGAATACGTGCTTTGAGAAGTCTTGAGATGTCGCTTTGATTGTTCTCGTGAATTTGGCGACGATCTCCAATACTGCGCTCACAAATTGTTAGTTCATGAATTATTTATGTTTGCTCATCATCCAAAACCAAATCCGGGGAGTCCAATATTCAACAGAACATTGCTTAGTTGCTAACACAAGTGAACAACTTTTATGGCATCGCCGTTTTGGTCATGTTCACTTTAAGCACTTATATAAGTTAGCTAAGCATGATCTAGTCAAAGGTTTTCCTAAGATTGCTTTTAATAAGAAAATTTTTTGTGATTCATGTCAAAGAGGTAAACTAAGTAAATCTTCATTTAAGCTTAAAGAAGGGATTACTTCTAAGAGGCCCCTAGAACTTCTTCATCTAGATTTATTTGGGCCAATTAGAACCGTTTCTTTAGGTAATGCCCATTATGGATTAGTTGTCGTTGACGACTTTTCAAGATTTACTTGGGGTTTCATTCTTAACTAATAAGAATGAAGCTCATGAAGAGTTTACCAAATTTGTAAAGAAGATTCAGAATCTTTTAGGATCCACCATTATCACTATTCATAGTGATCATGGAGGAGAATTTGAGAATGACTCTTTTACTAAGTTTTGTGATGACTCCGGGATAACTCATAATTTTTCCTTTCCTCGTGCACCACTACAAAATGGTGTTGTAGAAAGAAAGAATAGTACTCTTATTGAGTGTGCTCGCACTATAATTCATGATAGTCATTTAGGACTACAATTTTGGCAGAAGCGGTGCACACGACATGTTATGTGCTCAATAGGATCCTAGTGAGACCCCGAACGAACAAAACTTGTTTTGAGTTGTTTTATAATAAAAAGCCTCAAGTAAAATGTTTTCGTGTTTTTGGTTCAAAATGTTTTATAAAGAACACTTTTGGTAATTTAGACAAGTTTGAGCTAAGATCCGATGAAGGAATTTTTGTTGGATATTCCACACGTAGCAAAGCCTACCGGATATACAACAAAACTTCTTCAACGATTGAGGAATCACTTCACGTATCTTTTTATGAAGATTTTGATTTTCCTCATGTTGATGATGATAATGTAGATATTCTTTGTGATTCTCTTAATAATGTTAAGATTAATGATTCTTTTGTTGAGACTAACACTTCTAACGAAGTTGTAGAAGTTGTTCCTAGTGATCTAGGTATACCCAAAGCTTACCCGACCGTTCGCAATCATCCCCATAACCAAATTATTGGAGATATTGGTGTGGGTGTTCGAACGAGATCGAGAATTGAAGAATTCTCTCATTGCACATTTGTCTCTACCATTGAGCCAAAGAACATCCAAGAAGCTTGCGAGGATAGCTCTTGGATAGTGGCAATGGAAGAAGAACTAATGCAATTCGAGAGAAACGAAGTTTGGAAACTCGTACCTCTTCCAAGTGGTCACCACGTCATTGGGACCAAATGGATCTTCAAGAACAAGACGGATGAAAATGAGGTAATCACACGGAACAAAGCAAGGTTAGTAGCTCAAGGCTACCGGCAAGAGGAATGTATTGATTTCGAAGAATCTTTTGCACCCATAGCTAGATTAGAAGCTATTAGGTTGCTTTTATCTTTTTCATCCCATAAGAATTTTAAATTATTTCAAATGGATGTTAAAAGTGCATTTTAAATGGGGTTGTCAATGAAGAAGTTTATGTTTTTCAACCTCCCGGTTTTATTCATGAAAAATTTCCAAACCATGTTTTCAAACTTAAGAAAGCGTTGTATGGGTTGAGACAAGCTCTTAGAGCTTGGTATGATCGACTTAAGACCTTTCTTTTGAATTTAGGTTTTAAAATGGGAGAAGTTGATTCTACACTCTTCATTAAAGATTATGAAAATGACATTCTTTTGATTCAAGTTTATGTAGACGATATTATTTTCGGTTCTACTAACTTTAATCTTTGTCAAGAATTTTCCAAGTCTATGAAGGATGAGTTTGAGATGAGCCACATGGGAGAGCTCACCTACTTCCTTGGATTGCAAATTCGACAAATGGAGAATGGCACATTCATACATCAGACAAAGTACACAGGGGATCTTATTAAGCGATTCACGATGGAATCGTCTTCGAGCAAAAGGACTCCCATGAGTACTACTACTCATCTACACAAGGATGAAAGCGGAAAAGATGTAGACGTTCGTCTATATCGAGGTATGATCGGTAGCTTACTTTACTTAACCGCTAGTAGGCCCGATATAATGTTTTCCGTATGCCTTCGTGCTAGATATCAAGTAAGACCTAAAGAGTCACACTTGATTGCGGTTAAACGAATATTTCGTTATCTCAATCAATCTCTAGATTATGGGTTACTTTACCCTAAGTCTAGCACATATGAGTTAATCTCATATAGTGATGCCGACTTTACCGGATGCAAGTCCGACAGGAAAAGTACTAGTGGCACTTGCCATTTCTTAGGAAATTCCTTAGTTTCTTGGTTTTCTAAGAAACCGAATTCGGTGTCATTGTCCACGACTGAAGTGGAATATATTGCCGCGGGTCTTGCATGTGCACAAGTTCTTTGGATGAGACACACTCTTAGTGACTATGGTGTCAATTATGATACTTGCCCTATCATGGTTGATAATCAAAGTGCTATTTGTCTTTCCAAGAATCCGGTACACCACTCCTGTACCAAACACATAGACGTGAGACACCATTTTATCAATGATCATGTAGCTAAGAAGGACATCATCTTAGAGTACATTGAAACCCAAAAACAAATTGCTGATATCTTCACTAAACCTCTTAAAGAAGATTCATTTATGAGGTTGCGTGGAGAATTGGGAATTATGGGTGAATCTGAAATCTAGAAGCTCAATCTTTCATGTTATAACTCTTCTTGAGCTCATATCTTTTTGTTGCCTATCTTCATGTGCTTTATTATATTTATATTTTAAGAAAGGCAATTGTGATTTAATTGATTTCATGAGTTTTTGATATTGATGGTAATGATTTGTGTTTCAATGGATTTATTGTTTTTACATTGTTTTTACGATGTATTTGTGATTAGAGTATAGGTCCTAGGGTGAGTGTTCTTATTCTCTGGAATTCTATCTCACTGTGTATTTTTGGACCAGGACAGACGACTGTCATACCTTCTCCAGTCGACTGCCCTACTTTATCTCCTCAGTCTGAGATTTGGTATCTTTTGCACAGCCGACTGATGACTGTTTTACAGTCGACTTTTATTTTTAAAGGCGACTGCATTCTAGTCATCAGGCGACTGTTATCTCTGTCGAATTTTAACAGTGTTCTCTGCTGTTTTGATGAACTGTATTAATTCTCGGCCAGCTGACTGTTGTGTATATGTCAGTCGAATGTCCAGTGGACAGGCGACTGCATGTTACTTGCCAGTCGACTACCCATCTTTCTGAGCTTTATTGTTATCACTTCATCCAGTCGACTGACTTTTGTTCATCAGTCGACTGTCTTCTGTTGAGACGGTTCATATGATTTGATCTGAGCCGCCGATTCATTGATCCAACGGCCCAGATTCATTCTTCAACTTTTATATTCGAGAAAACCCGATCTTTTCCCAACGTCGACTCTCTCTCATCCGATTCGACCACTTCGTCTTCCCGCTCGATTTCTTCTCCAAAACCGTCGATCTTCTTCCTGCGTGAGTCGATTTTGTGTTGCCGTTGCCGTCGATCTCCTCCTCCCCGTTCGTCGTTGCTTCTCTACTTGGTTTGCTTCTCTCTCTCTAGCATTTCGTTCGGTTCATTGTATTCCGAGTTCTGTGTATCGTCTCTCTCTCTCTCTCTCTCTCTCTCTCTCTCTCTCTCTCTCTCTCTCTCTCTCTCTCGATCCCATGGAACCCAAGGGTAAGGGAAAAGAGAAAGTCTTTGCTCCTAAACGACCTAGGGAACCCAAGAAACCAATTGCCAAGAAGAAGGAACCTTATCAAGCCCGAACCAAGCATGCCGTGTAACCCGTGCATTCTTCCTCGCAGGGTTACTCTCCTTCAGCTTCCTCTTCCGAGGCTCAGCCTTTGATCACTCGTCAGCGCAAGCCCACTGGTGTTCACATCAGTGAGCCTGCTGCTGAGAACCCCCATCACTCCCCTTCAGCTTCGAGTTCTTCAGAAGAGCCTCCTGTCGTACCCCCCTCTGATCCCCTAGTTCCCGCTTGCCGAGACGATCTATGCTTGTCAAAATTTCACTCTCTTCTAGGGATCAAACTTCTTAGGGAGCGGTACATTGTTTTCCCCGCCTTCACTGCTGATAGGCTTTCTGACATTCTTTCTGCTACTCTCCTAGCCGACCTTTTTCGCTTCTCTCAGAGCGAGTCCCCCAGAGCCTATCCATTTCTGGTAAAGCTCTTCTATGCAAACCGCGTTCGCGGTGAGTATTCATCTACTGGCATCCTCAATACTATCGTTTAGGGAACCCACATTCAGATCACTCCCTCACTCTTAGGGACTATTCTTAGGATTCTCTCTGTTGGTTCCCTTCCCACTGATATCAGCATCTCTGATATTGACGACCTTGACCAGTCCGTCCTCCGGGATATGTTTCTAGAGATAACTTAGCTCTTGATTCGGGTGTCAGGTCATCTATGTTCTCTGCGAGAGGTTGGGCTGTTCACCTAGTGGTGAAGTCCAACATCCTGCCGAGATATGGATCATCTGACCAACCGTCTCAGGAAATACTGAAGTGTATGTATGCTATTTTCTCTGGCATGCCCATGAACTGGGCCGGTGTCCTCGTTGATAGGATGGACAAGGTTGAGTTCACGACCTCCTCGTCTCACATTCCTTATGGTGGTCTTCTGACTCGTGTCTTCCGTCATTTTGGTGTTGATTTGACTCGTTACGAGCCCATGCCCTTTGGTCCTCTCCTCGACGCTTCTGCAAAGTCGAAATCTTCTTCGGCTCTGCAGACTGCCTCGAAGAAGAGGAAATCTACTTCAGCTCCGTCCTCATCCACTGTTCGTCCAGCTGACCTGCCTTCATCCTCTGCTCCACCATCTCGTAATATTCTTTTGGAGATGGTCTCTGGTATTTACAGATTGTTGTCCCTCTCTTTCCTCCATCAGGGAATACCCTTCCCTGATGATCTGAGACAGTTTGTTCCGCAGCTTCATGTTCTTCCTCTGCCCACTGATGTCGTTGAGCCTCCTGGTGTAGCTTCAACTAAGGATGTTGCTGCTGATGCTGCTGCTACTATTGTTGCTCCCTCTGACCCTCCTCCAGAGGATACACCTGCTGTCACAGAGCCTGCTTCTTCTTCTGCAGCCCCTGGAGACGCTCACTCTTAGATATGTGTTTGAGTGGTGTTAGTTTGGTGATGATTGATTGTGTTATGTACGCTGGATGATGTTGTCAGTGACTTTATATATGTATGATGTTGTACTTCGTTGTCGTCATGATGATATTTTTTTTTCTTGATCATGATGTATCTTTTGCGATGGACATATAGATGTCCATCCGTTGATGTACTCCTCATCTTTTATATCTATATATGATGTGCTGTTTATATTGTGTCACACTATGCTATACTGCTTATCTTATCTGTGTGATGTATGATATGTTGTCTCCATGTATGCTATACTCTCTCTAATGTGCTTTTGAGACAATATATGAATTTGGTATTCGTTTTATCATGCCATCTCTGGTATGATGCATCTGTGAAATCTCTTTTGAAACTATTTTCGTATATATATCTAATGTTGATATTGGACTTCAATTCCACTACTCACATGTGTATATGATGTGATTTTATGAATATTTGATTTGATATATCTTTATACTCCTTGATTGTTGTTAGTTCGCATTTAGCACTATTATTGTTGTTGTTATTTGCTCCCACCTTTTTGGATAATGCAATAGGGGGAGAGATATAAACATACAAGATTCATAATGGATGTGCTAAGTATGTTCTAACGCTTGAATCTAAGATTTACGTTGCCTTAGATTCAGGGGGAGTAAGATTACAATGAATAGGGATTGTAACTCCTAGATCTTTTGAATTTATATTCATGCGTTCCTTACTCATTTGCTTCAATTGATATGAAGATGCCCTAATATTTGTTGACTAACTTGATTGGCATCTATGTAGGGGGAGTAAGTTTTCATTGTGCAAAATTATTTATCTTTTTGGTTTATGTTTGTTAGTCATCATCAAAAAGGGGGAGAATGTTGAGTATTGGACTTCTCCCTACTTGGTGTTAATGATGAGCAATCATAAATACTTGTGACTAATCCCCTATTTTGCAGTTAATCCATTGCCTAAGCTATTTATGAAGATCTACTTGCAATGGATGACTCGCAAATGTCATTGAAGGCAAATAACATGAATTGGTTGATCGTAGATGATGATTGAAGATCCGTGAAGACTTCAAGCTCATACGATGAAAAGAAGAGATTATTCGTCAATGTAATTTTTCTTTTATCTCTTCTAGTATGTAGCTTAGAAGTAGAACTTTGATGGAGCACTCACACACATCTACATTCAGTCATAGGACTCCATTAGATCAATTGTCCTTTGGCTCCAATTCATTTCTCTATTGGTTGTGCAAGGATTGTTTTGTAACAGCCGACTGCTGAACAGTTTACAGTCGCCTGTCTCAAAAACAGTCGACTGTGTTTTATTCTACAGTCGCTTGTTATGCACAGACTTTTACAATATAGTTTTGGGCCTTCTCTGAATACTTCGCACATGCTACTGATGAATGATTCACAAACGCCTGTCCAAGTGACACGTCGACTGTGTTTTGTGAATCAGTCGACTGTCTTTCCTTGTCCAAACTTTGTTTGATCTGACTTTTACGGCCAGTCGACTAGTGCTGTATATACAGTCGACTTTCTATTAGATCAGTCGACTGTCTATGCTGTAACAGTCGCCTGTCTGTAAGTCATTTCTTTGACTCAGTTCTCTGGAAATTTCTTATGCTTTTGACAGTCGTCTGTATAAGGATTTACAGTCGCCTATTCTGATTGACAGTCGACTGTCTTCCTTGCATCGGTCGTCTATCCTGTTACTTGTGAGATTTCCAGTATTTGTCTAACTTACCCATTTCTCGGCCAGTCGCCTGTCGAAGGAATTACAGTGGCCTGTTGGTTTAACAGACGACTGTCTTTGCTTCATCAGTCGACTGTCCACGTGGTAAGTTACCGCTATGGATTCTCACCTACCCTTGCTGACTGTGCAACAGTCGACTGTGGATTGTTCAACAGTCGACTGTTGCGAGTTCAGATTCTATCTGTTGAGATTTTTCTCACGGATTCCAATTGGGTTTTTGCCTAAACTGTTTTGTGGATTTGAGAAAGCTATAAGTAGAGCTTCTACTGTTCCATTAGAAGGTTACTCATTCATTGCAAAATCTCTCAAGCTTTCATTTCCAAAGATTAAAGCTTTCAAATCCAAAGCACTAAGTATTTCCAAATCTTGTTCTCTTGCTCACCAACCTAGAACCAAAGATTGATCATCTAGGCATTTGGTGCAGTCAAGAGAAAGGGATTCTCCTCTCTTCCAAGAGAGTTCTTCAACACACATCACACTCCTCCTTCATGTTCTACTTCAAGGTATAGGTGATTTTAAGTGTTGTTTCCATTATTTCATAACATTCGTTATTTGAGTTGTGCTCTCGGTTGTGAGAGTGGTTTTCTTGCTCCCAAGTTGTGGGAGTCAAGGACATCGATTGTATTCGATTGCACTTGTAGGGTGCTACAAGTGGGCTTTAAGGAAACCTCAAGTTAGGGTTCTAACTTGAATATCCCGTGGTATCCAGGTGGTAGGGACGTAGGATTACCGGGAACAAGTCGGGAGTTGACTTGGGTAATCCGAACCCTTGAAACATCTCTGCATTTGCGTGTGTTTCTTTTTGGGTTGTTTTTCTATTCCGCACTATTTGTTGGATTGCATTTTATTTGGCGTAAATTCCTTTTAAATTTGCATAAACACTATTCAACCCCCCTTCTAGTGTTTTCCCCATAGACAGGGTCCTTACATTAATATGATATGTTCTTGCTTCCTTTTTACTGATACTTGGATACGAATTGAGGATCTTATGATTCGGATTGTTTTTGTTTGTTTATTTATAATCAGTAATCATGAAAATCATGAGGATTTGAGAATAAGTTTTTGGATTACTTTTAGTTAATCTTCGGATTAAGAATGTTTTATTTTTTTGTCCATAAGCATGTGGCTGTGGGTGTTGGTGGTCACCGTAGTCGCGTTGTAAGTCCCGCTGAGGCGAGATGCTGTTAGGGCTGTGAATCGTTGTCTGGTGACTTTGCTCTCTTGAAACATTTCTTATGTCTAAACAAATTGAAACTGGCTATTGAAATTCAGTAATTTTACTCTTATATTATTGGTTATGTTTAATCATTCAAAAACTGGCTTTGATTGTTCAAAATTTATCAATAGTAGAGAAGCAAGGAAAATAATATTCTTTATCCCTATGTTACTTGTAAAGCATGATAAAATATCCGTAAGAACCCCCCATGTCAGAACTAGTTTCTGCTTCTACCTCTGATATGACTCTTAATATGAGTAAAAAGATTAAAAATGCTAGATTGACGGAATTTCCGTCTGATATTGAATCACTTGAT